>AWHC01044572.1:0-61539 GCA_000465285.1 Eidolon helvum
TATATATATATCACATCTTCTTTAGTCATTCATCCATGATGGACACTTAGATTGTTTTCATGTCTTGACAGTTGTAAATAATGATGCAGGGAACATGGGGGTTCACATATCTTTTCAAGTTAGTGTTGGGGGTTTCTTTGGATAAATACCCACAAGTGGAACTGCTAGATCATATAGTAGTTCTATGGGGGGTTTTTTGAGGACTCTCCATACAGTTTTTCATAGTGGCTACACCAGTCGACAGTCCTGCTGACAGTGTATAGGGTTCCCTTTGCTGCACATCACCAACATGTGTTGTTTCTTGTCTTTTTAATAATAGTCATTCTGACAGGTGTGAGGTGATTGCTCATTGTGGTTTTAATCTACATTTCTCTGATGACGAGCAATGTTCAGCACCTTTTCACATACTTGTTGCTCATCTTTTGTCTGTATGTCTTCTTTGGAAAAATATCTATTCATATCCTCTGCCCATTTTTAATCAGATTTGAATTAAGTTGAATGAGTTCTTCATGTATTTTGGACATTAACCCCTTATGAGATATATGATTTGCAAATATTAGGGGAGTCATTCATTTTTAGGGGGCGGGTGGGTGGTGTTGGTGGTGGTGGTTGCTTAAATAGTAAATGAACTATTAATTGCAGGGCTTTGATACAATTTTATATAAATGCAACTTTGATCTGTTAACTAAGATTTAAGACTTTGCTTTGTTTAAATATGAAGAAAAAATTTTCAACTCAGATTCTGTCTCTTGTGATTTTGTAACTTGACTTTTAGCTGTTGGGCATTGACTTTAAACTCTCCTTTGTGGTGATCTTAGTTCCAAATTATACAACCACTTAAATTCTGAGCAGACTTGTTCTGAATGGCCCTCTTTCTTTCCTTTTATCTTTGGCCAAAGAAGTTTGACAAGTTTTGTGTGTTGAACTAAATTGTTTCTACATTTGCCTTTGAAAGCTTTGGTGAGATTACTTTTTTTTTTTTCCCCCAATCTTGATTTCAAGCTAGTGACAAAGACTTAAATGAACATAAGTGCAGGCATTTTGATTCTTGAGAAATTGCCTTTCACCAGTACGTGTGTTAGTGTATATTTGTATGTGGCGTGTGTACATGTTGAGTTGGGTGAATATTTGTTCCTGGAGCCTTGATTGTATTACTAAATATTTTCTCTGGTTAAAAAAAGCTCAGTGTGGTAAAGTTACATGTGCATTTTTGTGTTTGCACTTAGTTCTTTTACAGAATAAATACTTTTAATGACCTGGCTTGGAAACCTAATCATTTATAATTGTATTTCTGTAGGAAAAACAAATTGTAAATTCCGAACAGATGATTTTCATAAACATACTTTTGAAGCTTAAATCACTGGAAAATTGGAAGCTGTTTAAATAGTTCAGTAAGACTGAGCTCTCCAGTTGGGGCTGTGTCTGTGGTAGGGAATTGTTGAATAAGTTCGTTATTGTAATTATTATCGTTTTGAAGTCCAACACTCACCAACTATGGCGTCTCTCAGTGGTTCTCTCTTCCGCTGTCCCACCTGAAAGGTCTGGTCCTATATTTACCATACAATTTAATGACTTAGTTTTATAACATTAGAGCTTATTGGTGTGATGGATCACAAAGCTTCAGAAGAAAGAGGCAGTTTGCTCCTGCAGGTTGAAGAGGTCACCCTCATTATGATATATAAAAGAAGGCAGTCCCTTGGAGTCTGAGAATGTGAGAGCTAGAAGGGATTTTACTTACATTTTCTCATTTTACAGATAAAGAAACTGAGGCCTAGAAATCACCTAAATGACCATGGCCTTGGTGAGTTCCCCTCAAGTACAGCCTGAAGCAAAGGAGTTGAGTGCTGGTAGTTTATTTAGGAAGTGATTCTAGGAAGCATGAGTGAGGGAGCAGGGAGAGAGGCAGGGTGGAAGGAAAAACCAATACTATACTATAGGCAATTGGGGCTCAATTCTGTTCCCAGTTTCCTCCTTTGGAAAGATAGGAGGCTAGAGCATCTATACAGCTGTCCCCATATCCTCCTGGAGAGGTTGTAACCTGGGCCATTATTGCTCCCACACTTCTGGGCTGCTCTTGCCTTCAGGTTGAATTGTGCCCAGATTCAGAGAAGGGCTTGGAGGACAAAGGAGACACCTGAGTTGCCTGTGGCAGGAGCTGGAAGGTTGAGTCTACCTTTCTTGGAATTCCCTACCTTAGCTATCACTGAAATCAGAGCTGGGCTGAGGGAGTATGACAGGGGGTATCAGGAGTGGAATATCTACTGCCAACACCAACACCAAAAATGGATTGATTGTATGAATTACAGCCAACTGTATCATCGAATCAAAGACTATCAATTTTGAGATCCACTATTAATTTATGTATCATTAAGAAAGAAACTGTACCACTGAGGAAGAAAAGTGGGCCATCATGGCCATTAAATGTGACATACACCTAATACCAGAAATATTAAAATATGGGCAATAGCATTTCCTAGAATTGATAAAACGCAGTATATAATAATACTATGAAGTTATACTATAGGTCTATATGTCTTATCATGGAAAGATATCCAGAGTATGTTAAGTGAAAACTGTAAAATACATTGCATGCAACATTATGTAAAATATGGTTCCATTAATATAAATAAGCAGATCAACAAATTCTAGGTAGATTCACACCAAACTGTTAATTCTCTCCAGTGTGGTGAGATTACTAATGACGTTTTCATGGCGAGAATGTACATGGTACCATGAAATTGACAAAGAAGAAATAAAGAAGTAGAGGCCCAGAGAAATCGTGACTTGTGGAGTCTTTTGGTAAGTCACTGACAGATCATGTAAGTTGGGTCTAAAACCTTCTTCTGAATATTGTTCAGTTAATTACTGTTTCTATTGACTAGGAGCAGCATTGCCACTAGGAACAACTGGTTTCCTTTGCTGGATCACATACATCCATACACGTTGTATACACATCTCGGAAAAGCTTTTTTCCCAGAGAGTCTCTCCATATGCCCTCTCAATTAAGATGCATCTGATCCCCTTCCTCACCCTTGATGACAGGAGCTCAGTGAGACTTGCTACCTTTGATATTGGCCTAGGTAGACAAATAACTGGGTAGAAATGTAGAATTAAGAAGTCCAAGACTTTTAATTGATAATTTGGGGATTTTCTATTCAAAGAAAGATGGAGACTTCCCCCTCCATAAAATGGATAATAGATCTTAGGGTTGGGAGAAGGGATATTACATATCATTGATCCCAACATGTTATCAGATTCTGTACTCGATATTACTTTGCTGGCAGACATCATTTGCCTCTGAAAGGTTCTTTAGTGATAGGGAATTCAGGACCATTTTATGAAACCCATTCTAGCTATATGCTATCAAATTGTCCAAAGGATCTTATTTTTAATGATAAGGTAAATCTTATGCTTCTTTTAACTTCTACCTATGAGCTTTAGGTCTACCTTATGAAGTAGAATAAATCTGATGTCTTCTGTGTAACAGTACTTCATGTACTTGAAAATAGTTACCTTGTCTTTCTCTGAAGACTTTTTTTTAAGGCTAACATTCCTAGACTTGAAACGACTTGAGAGGTTTCTGTCTCTGTGTCTTCGGTAGCTATGGGAGACTGATACTCTTGCTCTGTCCCTGTTAGCTCTACCCCAAGGGATTTCTGTATAGGTCTGTGAGTGTGCTACATGGTATTTGATAGATTTTATTTCCAGTAAAAATTTAGAAGTGCATGGACATTGGAGATTAAAAAAAAATCCTGATTATTCTTCAAGTTTAGTCTTTAATACAGTCTCTTTACCTCTTTGACACATCATGAGTGGATGAATTCTTTGGGGCTGAAATAGTGTCTGTCTGTCCACTGTAGAATCCCCAACACTCAGCACAGAATTGGGTGCACAATAGGTGTGCAATGTATATACATACAAACACACACAACTTGTGTTGAGGTCATAGTTCATAAGTTTATTGTTTATATTTTAAAAATTTTTTCATAAGAGTTTATTTGAGCCAAATCAATGACATGTTGGAAGCAAGATCTCAAATGCCCTTCACTTATTTTTTATTTTCCAATTCTGTTTTAAAATACCCTTTGTTTCACTTGGCAACCTTCATATGTGCACAGCAATAGCATTGACAGCAGTCCCCAACCTTTTTGGTACCAGGGACTTGTTCACTCCCTTGCCCACCACTCACCTCCTGCTCTGTGGGCTGGAATCCTAACAAGCCACAGACCAGTACCAGGCCACGGCCCCAAGGCTGGGGACCCCTGCCATTGACTACAGTCACTGTGCTGCACACCACATCCCCATGACCTAATTGTTTATTCACTTCACAACTGGAAGTTATGTGTTTCCTGACCCCTTTCACCCCCACCCCGGCTCCACCCGTAGCCACCACTCAGTTCTCTGTATCCATGAGTTTTGTTTGTCCTTTTGTTTGGTCGTTTAGATTCCACTGTAAGTGAGATCATGTGGTGTGTGTCTTTCTCTGTCTGAGTTATTTTTTAGACAGCTCTAAGCCTCCCTAGCACTCAGCAGCCCTGTGATACAAATTGTCTTCCTTGTTTAGCAATTTAAAAGTGTGAATGGGATAAGAAAAATGAACAGTAAGGCTCCTCCTTTGTACTTTGAGCAGAAGCTAAACAGCAAACCTTTGTTGGGTGCCTGCTGGCTGCTGTGGGAAGGAGAAAGAATTAAGACAGTTCTTATCCTCACAAAGCTGATGATATAGATGGAGTCAGTCTCTCTCTCATTCTCTCTCTCCCTCCCTCCCTTTCCCTCTCCCCCCCTCCCCATACTGCTGCTACAACTCACCAATCCAAAGTATATGATGACAAATGAAGTGAGCAGAACAGAGAAGGAAGAGATCGGTACCACCAGGCGTGGGTCAGGTGGACCTGGAGCCTGCCTTTAAGAAATGGGCAGGACTCCTGTGCTTGTGTGGCCTTTGTTGCCTAATAGTCCGAAAGTCCAAAAGCTGTTATATAACCTTCTTGTTAAGCTAATGAATTTGTTAAGCTTAGCTCATTTAACAAAAGATATTTGGACTGAACAAAATAACAGGTAATATTTCCCTCACACTGACTCATATCTAGAAGGCAGTATTCTGCCTAACCACATTTTTTAAGTAATTGAAACTTACCCCTTTAAGAACTGTGGAAGTTTTTTTAAAAATGGTCAGAAATATTCACACTGATGGCTGGGGTTTAGGTACCTTCCTCTTGAATATGAGTCAGTTTGTGACTGATTGAACAAATAGAATATGGCAGAAATGACACTATACTAGGTCATAAAACGTATAGAGCCAGAGGAGAGAAAGAGCAATCAAGGGGTCATTCATAAACTAGATAAATGTCTCACCAATGTACTGTGTACTTGAAACTAATAATAAAATAAAATTAGAAAAAGAAAAAGGTCATGCAACGTTTCCCTGCTTCTCTGGGATTACATGTTCTGGAGAAGTCAATCGTCACGTAGAAATATGACTACTCTGAGATTTCCATGCTGGAGAAGCCAAGTTAACTCCAGCTGAGCTCCCAGCAAACAGCCAGCCAGCATCAACTACCAAACTTGTGAGGGAGCCATCTCAATATCCACCCACTTGGACCTTCAGATATCCCAGCCCCACTCTGCATCTGACTGCAGACACATGAGAAACCTTGAACCAGAATGGTCCAGCCTTTCTTAAATTCTTGACCCTCACCCCCTCAAATTACGAGCCAAATAAAATTGTTGTTTAAAGTTATTAATGCAATTTGTTATATAGCAATAGAAACAAGTACTAAGAAATAAAGTATTTAACTGTCTTATATCTTTCTAAAATGTATTATCTACATTTTTGAAGAGTATAAGGCAGAACTTGAACTTCTTATGAACAACAAACATCTTATGACTCACATTGTAATTAATGTAGTTATGCCCTTGAGTTATACAATGAGTTGCAAAGAAACTCTAGCTTTTCAAAGTCATATGCAAACTACTAGTTTTTTCTTTTCCTTTGCCGCCATATCTGAATGTACCAGTTTCAACACATTAAACCACATTTGGAATCATTGTGTTTAAATTCAGAAACTCCATTTCATGAGAGGGGTCTTAAAAATATTTAGTGAGTGCTTACTTTGTGTTGGGCATTGTTCTAGGAGCTAGATGAGCTTCTAGAGAGCAGTGGTATCCCTAGTTCCTGCTCACTGAGCCTTTGTGGAATAAATAGATACAGAACACTGTGTTAGGTCAGAGCGTGTACTCAGCAACTGATTCTGTCCTTAGGGGAGAGACTAGGATGGAGAAGGGGCTGGAAGCCATCTTGTGGGAGAATTAAACGATGTTCAGCCTGGAATAAAAGAAGAGCTGCTTGAAGGAGAGAGGGCTGTCATGTGGAAGAGAAATGGTGCTAGATCTGAAATAAAGTGGATTTTCTTTTGTCTCTCTATTATTAAATAATGCCTTAGGCGGAGTTTATCAGATAACTCAGCGGTGGCTATTTTGCCTTAAGAATTTGGCTTGCTCAGATATGAAAGAAAAGGCTAATCATGGAATTCGTCAGGGGGGAAAAACAGACATTGATTGACTCATTGTGCCAGAATTATTGCTTCATGTTTTATGGTTTCTGAAATATTTTTGGCAATAATGTAGGTGGGGGTTGTGCATTAAAATGTCACTATTCAGGAGAGTAAGAAGGGCCTCACAGAGGAGTCATATACCTTGTCAGATGAGAAGAATACAAATACAGATACCATTTTGTGGTACACGCCTTTGGATGAAACAGATCATAAAGGAAAGCCATTGGCATTTCTTCTCTTTTGGAAGGGAGAGAGGGTCAGATTTATGGAGCTTTTTAATTCTTCAGTGATGCCATGGCATTTTTAACACTTGAAGTTTCTTTTTATTAGCATCACCACTGTCATTCATTAATCCAGTTAAGTTTAATGTAAATGAGAAAATAGAAGCTCTTGCTCAAAGTTTCATTATAAGTTTGGGATTTGTTACAGCCACTTTTGTAACCAGAATCTTGTATTTTAGAATACAAAGACTCCAATCATCCTTCAAACTGAAGATCGCTTTTTAATCTTCGGTTTCTCCCCAATAAAATTATTTTCTTACATTATTCTCGATTTCAGATTGACATATTTTAAATTTCTTCCTTGGTTTTCTTCGCATATTAAAGGAAATTATTGATTACTTATAGTTTTCTATCCAGGTTGGGAAGACTAATTGAGTAAAGGATTCTTCAGTTAACTATTATTGTCTCTTCTAGTTTGTGTTTAACCTGAAACACAAGGTAACCTAACTGTTGACTTCTCTGGAGTACATGATTAGTGTCAAGAAAGATTCAGAATGGACCAACCAAAGTCACACCTATTTATAATATTTATTCTGGGTAGTGGCATTTTCATTAAAATGTTCCACAAAAGCAAATATAGACATTATAGAGATAAGATTTGAGATGGTCAATTTCTGCTTATGAATTCAGTACTTTGTTGCAGGGGTGATTTCAAGATAGGGTCAGGACTGGGGGAAGTAATGGCATTTGTAGATAGCACCGCAGGTAGGTCTTCTAAAAGCAACAGACTATGTGGATCCATGTACCTGGTAAATTCCAGCCCAGTCCCAGCAATCGAAGGACTTCATGTGACTGCTGAAAGAGTGGCACGTAACTGACATTTTCTGTTTATTGATAAGAGGAAAAGCATTCCAATTTCTCAGTTGCAAAACTTAGAAGACTTTAGAGAAGTGAGAAGGAGCCTGGGAAGGAATTTGTGACATCTTGCTCAGAGAAAAATTAAGCCTGGTTTTTAAAAAAAATAAAATTTTTTTTTTAAATTGGGCTATGTTTCCCTCATACTATGCCAAATACAGGTGTACATTGTCATGCTGAAACCTAATTTGTGGAAATGCAAACTGACATTATATATAAATAATGAGACAAATTAAACACTTACATATAAATAATGAGACAAATTAACTAACTTCTTATTGTTTTCAGACTGTATTCTTTAGTCCTGCATTTCAACAAAATGTATGCTCAGACTATATTATTTACATCTCTGGATATGCATATGCCCCATGTTTTTCTGGTTCATTTTTGCTCACTTTCCATTGTGTTTTTTTAAACTTTATGGCGATGAACTGGCTGATTATTAAAAACCAGGTCCCAGACCAGACGCCAAAAACCTGGGTCCTAGGAGCATCATGAACAAGCATATCCTCTTGCTTTAGAGCCTTTGGTGGAGAGGGGCCAATGTAGAGGCTAGGAAACCTTTTTTGTAATTTTTGTTTTGGATGGAATGAGTGGATGAATGAACTGAGTGAAATGTTTCCTGCCTTTTCCTTTAAACCTATAAGATTAATAAGCAGATATGTGTGAAGACGCCTCTGTGGCATGAGCATCCTTGTCCCACTCACCGTGTCATGATTTGCTGCGGTCTGACCCAGAGCACTGTGGAACGAGGGGGCCAGAGTAATACTGCTACAGAGCACTGGCTATGGCGCTACCCAAGTACAATCACAGAGGTGGCATAAATTTGCTAACTCATAAAACTCATAAAACTACGTTACTACAGCCAGGATAGACTCTAATGAGGAATTAGTGATATATAGCACTTCAAATAAGCCATTATGAGCAAATTTGGTAAGTTGTAGGGGAAATTATTCTTAGGTTACATCTTCTGTTAGGAAGTTTCTTCTAGTCCCTGAACCGGTGTTCGCTGTGGAGCCCGAGAGGACAGCTTTTCTAGACAGTTGTTGCCATCGCATCTTATCTTTGCAGAAGGAGCAGTAGCGCGGTCACCTCCTTAAGCTCAGCATTGCACAGTTATTTGTGATTCAGTCTCTCATCATTATTGTGAAATCTGAATAGCAACAGGTTTGTTTGTTCGTTTTTGTAGCTCATTTGATGGCAAAGTCTGACTTGAACTGACATGAAGCTATTTTTGGCCTTTATTCAAGTTAATAGGAGTATTCATACATTTTGCTATAAAAATATTAATGATTTTAACCTAGATGCTGCTCTAGGTCCTGCTAGATCTGTTCTGATATAACATACATACCGTATTAGCTTTCTAAGGTTAAAATCAACAATAAACTATTGTAAATATTTCTGGCCTCAAGGATTTCAGAAAAGGGTGAAGATTTATACTTAACAGGAAGAAAAATGGCCATCATCATAGAAACATAGAAACTTTTATACTTTGAATTTATCCTAATTTCATGTTTCAGAGACTCTGAATTTCTTCTTGTTAAGTAGACAAGACCTGATACTGGGATGTTCCCATTCTGATGACCATCAGCGTGGAATATGTGGATTATTATGGGATGGAAGAAAAAGGCCTGTGGAAGGACCTAAATCCATGAAATAAAAGAAGCAAAGTGTCTGGATAAGAATTAGACAGTCATGGATTTAGTTATCTTGCTTCACGTAGACTTAATTCTGTGGTCAGGTGGGGTGACTCTTAAATTTATTTAGAACTATGCATTTATTATATTAGTTGTATATAAAAATGTTCATACTTAGATGGACTGTTTAGTAAATTTGGTAGAGTTTATTCTATATCGTATACATTCTATTCTTTTCAAGTAATCCATTATTGTTTTTATAAAATTCCATGAAAGAATCATTTGAGGCAGGTGGGACTCAACATTCATTTCTGGTGGTACCCAAAGTGTGTGGAGCAGATAAGCACTGGGCCAGTGGAACAAAGCTCATTCCTTCTTGTTGTGTTATGTGTTACACAGAGAAATATGAGCGAGCAAGATACTACCTTCTGCCCTTAGAGAGATGAGTGTGGATAAAAATACCTATGAAGCCAGCCCAGCCCGCTTTGCATTTAGGATAAATGGAGTAAAGTGTGAGAGAGAAAGCTAAAAAGGGGGGTTGGATCAGAACAGGGGAGGACCTTGAATGCTACCACTACATACTTGGATTTCATTTTATATATCATTTGTTCACAGGATTTGCATGTAGAAGAATTCCATGTAATGATATATTATACTTCAAATCACTATGTTATTTTATGTTAGATTAGATATCTCTTCTACTAGATGCTAATATACACAAGTGTGGGACTTGGTACCAAAAGTTATAAAAATGTGAAGGGTGAGAAACTTAAAATGGAGGAAAAGGATCTATTACATCTATTTTCTGAAATTTAAGAACAAATTGCATCATTTGCTTTTCATGGTGAGAACACCTCAACTCATCTCATGGAATGTAGAGGCTGTAAGAGCTCGACTTGAAAGCCAGAGCTCTGAGTGATGATGAGTCACTGTAGATCTTTGCACAGAGAGAGGTGACGTGATCAGAGAGATGCTTTGGTAACTGTGTATGGGATGGTTTGAGTGGGGAGAGCAAGCTAGGTGGGAGCTTTTGCAGTCATCTAGGTCAGAAGCAATAATTGCTACCTGAACTTGTCAGGTTGCAGTGGAAAGAGAAAAAAGGGAAATGCTAGAAGCAGAAGCTTTAAGAAATACCTTAAATGCACTTGATTTGTCTCCACTTTTCTAATTTTATTCCTCAAGGGCACTTCTAAATTGATAAGAAGGAAGACCCAATTAGCAGATGTTATTTGGTAATAGACTGGGTTTTCTAGGATTTTTCCAGGGTTAGGGGCCACATTTTGTGAATATGTGTAAAAGGTAATTTGACTGAGACTACTGCCTAGGTTAGTAGAGTTATCCTTCTTAAGAAATCATTGGATTCCACGCATGTTCAGAAAGAAGAACAAACATTAAGAAGAGTAGTTTGGGATCTGTCAGCTCTCGGTTTGTAGCTGTCTCGCTTTCTTTTGAGCTCCTGGCCCGTGCTGTGCCCATTTTGGCAACTCATCTGACACCCTCACCACTGTTCCCCAGCTTCTTGGTTTCAAGTGACCCTTCCTTCCACACCACATTAGCAACTCACTCAGTGGCCACACCCTAGTACTCTGGCTTCTGAGGTGGTTGTCTCTGAAATACCCTTCCCTCTGTCAGAGCCCTTATCTTTCCCATCTGTTTTCACTAATCCCTGTTCTTCAGACCCAGTGATTTTATTGCCTTGATTCCCACCCTGTTTTCTGTCTGTCTAGCCTTTATTTCTTCCACTCACTTCTCTTTTTCCCTAATGTACTTGGACAGTATAGTCAATCATTTTGATCATGTCACCAGTAGAGTAATTTCCTCACCCCATCGGTTTTCCATAGAAATACTCACCTCTTCCTGCAACTCTGAATCAACGCAGGAGTCTGCTTCCATCTCTGTACTCACTTTATAACTGATTACTGGCTCCCTTACAAACATGATTTTAAGATTAACAGAATCTTTAATGTTACTTGGAAATCTTTCTGCTGATCCAAAGTTTATATACCTTTTTCCATTTTCTGTGGCAGCTATTCTAAACATTATTATTTTCTTCAAGGATGCAACTTTCCTCCAAAATCACATTCTCAGCAATTTGAACTGTCCTCATCTAGAAACAGAGGTCACTAGGAAGAAATTCTCCTAACTTTATATACAGCCCCCAGAATTATTGATGTTAACCACGCCCCCACCACCCCGCCCCGTGATGGGACTGTGTCATTGCATTCTAAATCCTGTTTCCTAAGGCTTCCTCACACCATCCTGGTCTATCTATAACTTTTGATACTGTCGACTATTCTATCAGTGGGATGATTTTGACTACAAATAACAGAAAATGCAAATAGAAGAGGCTTAACTAGGAGGCTACCTAAAGAAGTTTGGAAGTAGGGCAGTTCCAGAGTTGCTAATTCATGGCTTGACAGTGTCTTCAAGGACCCAGTTTCTTCAGTTTTTCCTCCCTGCCATTCACAGCATATTAACTTTTATTTTTTCTCCTATCTTGCTCCCCAGATCCTCTTGATCCCATGCCCTTGCATCACATGCCCTTGTCTAAACTAGTCAATGACAGGGGAATGGGATTACTAGTCAATGGCAGGGAAATGGGATAGGTTTAGAATAGTCAAGGTTTATAGACTGTGGTTGGAAAGGAGCCCAAGCTCCCCTCAAGTACATGACTTTCCAGTAGCTGATTTAAACTGGAATTCTGTTAGCAATTACTAGTAGCTTACACGACCACCTCCTCAGTGATGAAAGACTTTGCTCCCTTGAATTATGAGCACTGATTTTCTTTCTTCTCTGGGTCTTTTCTGCATCTTGGTTTCCTTCATTGATTTTTTCTCTTTCTTCCTCTTAAGTCTTGGCATTCCTGGTATAGCCACCTCACCATCTCTTCTTGATCAGTGTTGTCTGCTGGAGCTACCTTAGTCATTCCTAATGCTTTTCATATGAGAGCTGTATGCTGACAATTCTGAAATCTATAATCTCTGAAATGACCTCTACCTGTTGAGCTCCATTTCCTTTGTTTATTCTTGGGTTCTGTATCTTGATTGAGCACATCATTTACTATGGTAAAGAATGTTGCCTCCCATTGTAGAAAAAAATCCTTTTTTTCTAGGTACATTATTTCAAAAAACAAAAACAAACAAAAAAACAACAACAGAGTCTCATTATCTGATATTTCTTGCAACTGGGTATGGCCATATGACTAAGATCTGGCCAGTGAGTATTACTTAGGAGTCTTCTGTGGGATTTCCAGGAAGGCTTAAAAAACAAGTCTTCGGCTGGGAGGTACCCTCTTTTGCTCATATCACTTTACTTCTGGCTTTCAAATTTGAATGATGGCTAGAGTTTCAGAAGTCACTTTGGACCCTGTGGTGACCTTGAAGATGGAATCCAGGATAGAACGACGCTGAATTCTTTATGATCATAGAGCTGCCATATCAGCTTTGGAATGTCTTCCTCTGGATTTTACGTGGCAAATAAACCCTTGCTTATTGAGGCCACCATTGGTACGGGGGAGAGGGGTCTCTGTTAGTCACTGCTAAATGTAGTTCTGAACAAATGTTTTCTACTCTTGTTGCCCAAACAGAATACTCTATAGTTTTTTTTTTTTCTCTCCCTCACTACCTAACTCATGGATTATATTTGAAAATAGCTCTAGATCCTAAAAACATAATGTTAAACCAGGATAAGAATACACATTCTACATGCATAGATTTGTTCAAATTAAACAGTTTGATTACACCAAGTGTGGGCAAGGATATATAGAAGGAAACTCATACTTTATTCATAGAAATATCATTTATAACAACCACTTTAGAAAATAATATGGCAAGACGTAGTTTTAAAGATGTTATGAAACCTCATGACTCCATGAACCAGCAGTTCTATCTCCAGATGTCTAGAAGTCTCGTACACATCTACTAGGAGGTAAATGTGCTCTGTTCACTGCTCTGTGGTTTGTTAGAGCAAAAATCGGAAGCAACCTCAATGTCCACTAACAAGATATGGATGAATAATTGTGTACTCAATCAACTAAATTATATACAGCTGTTAAATTGAAAGAACTAGAATTATATGTATCATTATGAGTAAATCTCAAGAATAATGTTAAACAAAAAAGTTAAGTTATGGGTTATATACAGCATGATGCCATTTATATAGTTTGAAAAACTACAAATAACAATTTATTAATGAGTATCCTCTATTACAACTCTTGCTGCTGCCCCTATTCAGGGTCTTGTTATTTTTTGCCTGGTATACTGTTAAGAGTTCAATAATTTATCTCCCCCGCCCCCGCCCCATTCTCTGCATTCCAATTCACTTTAAATAAACACTGCCACCAGTCTAATCCTCTGCTTAAAAACCCTTGGGTTTGCTACTGCATATAAGATAACACAGTCCAAACTTTCAGTATGGTATTCAAGATCATTTCTGGTCATCTCCCTTCACATTTTTCCTATTCTGTAATACCTATCCTTTCTGTGGGTCTCAAAGTTCTGTGCCTGCAGGCGGTCTCTGACCAGAATGACTCTCCCCTTTCCCCCATTCTTTTTCACTTGGCAGAAGCCTAAATCTAAGTTTTCAAGGCCCAAACCCGGGATCGTACTTGGTCCAGAATCCTTCCACCCTCCCTCTCTAGGCAGATTTGGTTCTTTACTCCTCCATCTGCTCCCAGGACTTTATCCTAACTTGGTAGTACAAGAACTTGGCTCATTATATTGCAGTTTTGATCTTGTTAAGAGCAGGATTTTTGTCTTAGGCATGTGAGGTCCCTGGAACTCTTTTGTGTAACTTTAGCACATGGTCTGTGGTCATTAAAGGTTGCATTGAAAGAATGTAGTTGATGGGGTTTGTTTGTTTGTTTGTTTGTTTTTGTAAATTGTGAGAAGAAAAGTTAGCCCTAAATACAGTCTATATTAAGTGTCTCAGCTTTGTTTGAAAAATTCATACAAATTCTAACACACCGAGCTTCAAGATTACCTTTTACCGAAACTGGTAGCTTAAGGCCCCTTCATTATAAAGCTGATTGATGTTGTGTTTTAGGGGAGTGAATAGAAAGGATTATATTGGAAAAATTAAAGTTAACTTTTCAACCAGGAGAAACATAAGAATGAATTAGGTGGTCATAAAAGAAAAGGATTCCCTCCTTGAGAATATGCATACCTTTTTTTTTTTTTTTGGTCTTTTTGTCTGCTTTATTAAAGTAATTCTTACTCATTGCAAAATAAATATCAGAAAACATGAAATAAAAATTTTAGAGAAGAATTAAATTTTGGTTTTCAGCTTTCTTTTTCTGGGTACATAGAAACAATTTTACAAAAATGGGATCACCCTATAAATACTATTTTGTAACTTTTTAAAAAACAATCAATCTTGAGTAAGTGTTCATGTCAACCAGTAGAGCTTTATCATTCTTTTTAAATTCAGGCATAACTTAAATTCTAAATTGTATGTCTTAAGTGTATAGCATAACCACCACCCAGAACAAGAGATAGAAAATTTCTTGTACAGCAAGAGACTCTCTTTCAGTTCCTTCATGGTGATGGAAGAGTTCTGTATCTCGGTTGTGTGGTGGTTATAGGAACATATATATACATGTGATAAAATTTTATAGAACTATGCACGATACACATACATGTACACATGCTCACAAAGTGAGTGCATGTGGAAACTGGTGAAATTCGAGTAAACCCTGTAGTCTAGTTAACTGTATTGTGTAAATGTTAATTTCCTGTTTTTGACTAGTTACACAAAAGATGTTAATCATTGGTGGGAGCTGTGTGAATGGTACACTGCTCTGCAATATTTCAGCAACTTCTTGTGATTCTATAAGGACTTTTTTTTTTAGTTAAAAAACATCTCCCTTATTATCTTAATGAATATCTTATAGGTTATTGTTTTGATATACAATAACTTATTTAACCAATTCTTTATTCATTTTCTAGAGTTTTTACTAGAACATACAACTTTGCAATGAAAAACTGTACACATTTTTAAAAGGAGGTCTTATCTTAAAAAAGTAGACACTATGAGGTACTCGTAAGTCATTTTTCACAGACTATATACAATTTTCAAGATTATGCATTACATAAAAGGAGACAAATCTGTGCAGTAGGAATAATGAACTCTCCCAGGTAGAAGGCATTTCACCAAAATTCTAATTTCTGGCTTTCCCAACTGCCTCTTGCCAAAAGCCCAGGAGTATTGAACTCTGCAGCAAGGAATAGAAGGTATAAATGAAAGTGTAGCCTAATTCATTACATTGCTTCTCAAAGACAAAATATTTCTAGAAAAGATTCATTCAAGGGTAACCTGCATGGCAAAGTCAGTTTTGGTCTTTATTTAAAGGATAAAGTCATCTGAACAGTTATGCCAAGTTTTCCTGGTATCATTTTCACCTTGATTTCTAATCTGATTTTGAGAATACCAGCCTGAACACAGGCTTCTAAAAACCATATTGTACTTTATGCTTACTCCCCAGTGGTTAGGGAGAAAAGATAGATATGTTTTTAGAAAAGCACATGCTGGGTTATCTTCCATTTTGGCCCAACAGGTACCTTATATTCTAAGAGTCAATAGAGGTATTTTTTTGTTGTTGCTGGTTTTTAAACAATAGTTTTCATTTCACTTGTATTCTATTACTGACAATTTTGTCTTTGATCCAAGAAACAATGTTATTTGTCGCTAAAGCTTCTAACTCAGACACATGAGAAGACTATAATGAAAAGATTATTGTTTCCCAGATGTCTAGCAAAGAAGACTTACACTTGGTCAACAAGATCAGTGTTGAGCATACTGTGCTTATCCGTGTAATAGTCAAATAAAAATTTGTTGAGGTCATTGATATTGACATTTTTCAAATGAGGCCTACATTGAAGTCGTGAGATTTAACTTTTCACACATAAAAACCTGCTCTCACATGACCTCATTTTCCATCACTTCCAAACTCTTTCTTTTGACTCCAGCTAAGAAAATTGACTTTTCTGATTCCCATTTTAAAGCAATGACAAATATGGCCTGCCTTTTCTCGTCAGCTTCATCACATTCCATCCTTTCCTTCTTTTAAACTTTGCTTTTCTCATCTTCTCATGGAGCTATTTATAGACTAAACCAATGTAATGCCAACAAATCTGAGTATTTATTATCTTACCCTTTCTGTTTATGCCATATATAAATTTTACATATCTTTATATAGATATGTTTGACTCTCATTGCCTGAAATTCCAATTTCTGACGGATAAAGCAAAGTTATTAACTTTGTGAATTATTTATCTGTTTGCTTTTCTTTTCTAATGACTAATTTTGTAAACATCAACTTTGGATAAGAACTAGGAGCATACACAAATATTTGCCTCAACTGGAATGTAAGATGATTATGGAAAAGCAAATTTTATTTTGGATAACATGTTTAAAATTTCACTCAATTATTAATTTTCTTTAGGAACAGAAGTATAATCATATATATCATTAATGACCTATGTGTTCTGTATCGTGGAGTTAATCTAGTTTGGGTTTTTAGACTGGCCTATAACTGGCAGTATCTTTATAGTTTTCTGTGTGTTTTTGTTCTCCTTTACATGTTCTGTTTCTTTTAAACTGTTCATGAACTTAAGATGTTGTTATGCATATTATTTAGTACCCTTGGGGACTAAATCTGAATCCATTGAGAGAAAAAACGTTCTAAAGGTCTCACGTTTTTTGCATAGTTGCTTTTTACTTTCATGGTCGCTTGCTTTTGTACTCAAGGACAGTGTTAATAAATTGTGGAACTGAATTGCCTCATATATAACTCCCTTTTGGGGAATTTGCAGGTGCTACTAATGACCTTTTCCTCCTTGACCATGTATAATCAATGTCCTCTTTATTCTCCATTTTAACCTTGAGCTGTGAAACCCCCTCTCTCGTTCTGCACATGTCTGTCTGCTCGGCCTGTTATTACTCCATGAATCACTGCTGGCCTTATTAAACTATTTTGGGCAGTGCCTTTCCATTCTCCTCCTGTGAACCGTGAAGGCTGGAGCTGCTACAGTAGTATAGGCCCTGTGTGGAATCCGAATGTGAAAAAAAGAAGGTTCACTGGTTTGTAACATAGCATTCTACCTTATAGAACAGTAGGGTGGCTGCCCACTGAGGCCACTTTGTGTCTTAAAATTTTCCTTTTGTTTTAAAAAGTGATCCCAGAAAGTTCATTCTTGAATGTCTAGCATTTTCAATGCTCGACTATAAGGCAGTTTGGTCTCTCCCGCACCCACCACCTCCCCTTCCTTTTTCTTTCATGTTATCTAGTATTTTTATCCATGATCCTGGTTTGTGTTGGTGGCTCTCTCTTGTTCTTGTATTCTAACCCAGGGGTCCCCACCGCCCGGGCCGTGGACCTGTACCAGTCCGTGGCCTGTTAGGAACTGGGCTGCAAAGTAGGAGGTGGAGCAGCGGGCAAGTGAGCAAAGCTTCCCCCCCCCCCCCCCCCCCCCCCCAGCACTAGCATCACCGCCTCAGCTCCACCTCAGATCATCAGGCATCAGATTCTCATAGGAGCACCGGTCCCTGGTGCCACAAAGGTTGGGGCCCGCTAATCTAACTTACCTCAAATCCTTAGGCCCACAGTGTAAACCTCGACCAGGAAAGGCAGCACAGTGCAGTGGATAAGAAGGTGGCCTCAGGTCAGGGCTGAATCCCAATGATAGTGGGCAAATGACAGAACCACTTTAAGTTTAAGGAAAGTGTGCCCAACCCTCTGGGTGGTATAAGGATTAAGATAAGACACGTAAGAACTAGTTAATGGGAAATCTGATCACTGGTCAGAACTAGTCAGTAGAGAAAGTCCTCTGGCCTTTGTTAAGGAAAGACTATAATTCATATAGTCTAAATGTTTCATTTTCAATATCAGTCACCAAGACCCAAAGAGGTCGTGCTTGCCTGATGACACAGAGCTGTACGTGGGAGAGCGAGGCTGAGGACCCAGATTCCCTAACTCCTAACCTAGTACTTTTCCATTATAGCACAGAACCTCCCACATGCTGCTGGCTCAGGGCCACATTCGAACTGTTCTCAGCCTGGTTGATGGAGATATTTCTTGTTCATCAAAAAATACTTTTTCCGTATGTTGTTTTATACTTCACTTCATTTCTTTACCCCCTGCTACTGTAACCAACTAAATTCGTCCCCTTACAATTTTGAAATTCAGTGGTCTCATATCAAGGTGTCGGCGAGGCTCCGTCCTTCTGGAGGTTCTTGTGGACACTCTGCATTCTCTGGCTTTTAGAGACTACCTGTATTCCTTGGCTTATGGTCCCACATCACAAATCCTTTCCTATCGTCACATCTCACCCCAGTGCGTTCTACTACTATGAATTTCCTGCCTCTCTCTTTTAAGGGCTTCGTGATGGATGATCTTGGATAATCTCTCGATCTTCTGGGCTTTAATTTAATTATATCTGCAAAGTCCTTTTTGCCACCTAAGGTAACGTTCTTTGGCTCCAGGGATTAGGATGTAGAGATATTTGGGGGCCATTATTCTACCAAACACAGACAGACCATCTGCCTTATAACCCAGAATTCCCAAATTATCCTTTTTTACCTATAGTTCTGAATGCTTCCAAGTTAAATCACATTTATCAGTCTGCTCATAAACATTTTTGCTAGCCATTTACTCTCCCTCTGTGCCCCATAATGAGTTCCTTTTTTTTTTTTTTTTTTTTTTTTTTTAAATAGTAGTCCTATTCTGGAAATGCAAGTCACTGACATCCCCTCCTCAAATGACCGTTCATGCTTCTCTTATCTTACCCTGATGTTGAAAAGATGATGGTTGGGGAATGGATCTGGGAACATTCCCACAGCTCATTTTCTCCCTCTAAACATACACTTCCTATAAGAATATTAAATAATTTTGGGGATTAAAAAAATTATCTTCAAATTCTACCATGTGTATTTGGGGTTTAGGAGAGGTTTGCCTTCCTCTTTTTGGATATAGGTTGTCTTTGAATGATTGTCAGCAGAATTTATGTCATCAAGGGACTTTCATCTAAACCGAAGGTCCCTAAACTCTTAAAGATTCCATGGAAAGTGTTCAGGAAGCTGGACCTCTTGGGGCTATGCAAAGATATCTGATCATTTTTCTGGAAAGACTGGACCGTAACTTTCATTAGATTTTGAAAGAGTTTAGTGACCCAGGAAAGGTTAATGACCAACTAAATTGATGGAAGGTAGATTATTTTTCATTTCGCCAATAGGTAAAGGCCCTTAGAAGTTCACTGCATATATATTTTTTTAATACATGATGTGAACTTTCTTTGGCTGCAACTCATCTTCCTCCATTCATATCAAAATAGACCTCCCACCGAAGCCCATGTCTTTCACTGTCAGCAAAAAAGGTTTGTACTGTTTCTGCTGGCATATTCAGAGATATCTTTAGAACAAAATATGGGAAACCTTTATTAAGTGTAATCTGAACCTTGGAAAGGCAATATATAATTTGTTTGTTTAGACAGGAATTGAAGATAAGAAGTGTTGTTTTTTTGTTTCCCATATCCTCCTGAATACCAGTTGTTTTCTGTGCAATTTTTTTTTTCTTTCAGTACATATATCTTTGGAACTGAAAACTAATTTTCTTTAGTGTTTTGCCATGCATTTTCCCCTCACCTTTGATTACTATTTACCCTTTCTTCTGACGCCTTAAGTTTCCTCATGAAAAATGTATGATATTTTCCTGCCTTTGCCTTCACCTATATTTCATTCTTATCTTGCCTTATGAGAACGAGCCCAAAGGATGAGGACTGGCTTTTGGAATTTGCTTAGTTTTTATACATTTTATACATTGCTAGATAGATGAGGCTTAACAATAGTAAAGATATATTGTAGATGAATAAGGCAAAATAGCAAAGGAAGTCCAATGCTGTGCTGATTGACTCACTCCATACAATTTAAAACTTAGTGAGCAAAACATAAATGACCAAAGGTGATTATTTATGCCTTTCGAATGATGGATTCTTGTAACCTTTTTTTTTAATGTGTGATATTTTGGAGAGAATTATTCCTTGGGCATTAAATAGGGTATGTACAAATTTTCTTTGAAAACCAAGGGACCTTATATGAAAATAATGCTTCGCTATTATAAAAGGAAGATGATGTTTTTGATAAAACTCACGTATGTTTATTTTTATTCAGATCAAGGATTTAAGTCTCTTTTGCCCTGGCTCCATCTTATTTTATAGGTAGAGGGAAAAAAATGATGGTCTTTAGAGTATTATGCAACCTTTTAGTGACAAAATTGGTAACAGAGTTCAAGGCTCCAGACCCCAACCCAGTGGTGTTTCATTATACCACATTGCCCGTGTTCTGTAGAAAAAGGAACAGGCTGAATATTGAAGGAAACATATTTCATACCTTGTAAATTAAACCACAGTGAGGTATACCTACGTTCACCAGCAAGGCTAAAATTTAAAAGACTGATGACACCAAGTGTTGCCTAGGATATGAAGCCACTGGAGTTGTCAGGCATGGCTAGTGAAAGTATAAAAAGGCAGAAACCACTGCGAGAGCAGTTCGGCAGTTTCTAATGTTAAACACACTTGCCCTGTGGCCTAATAGTTCTGCTCTTATGCATTTACCTGAGAGAAAGGCCTATGTACGAATGTTTATAGCAGCTTTATCATAACAACTAAAAGCTGGAAACAGCTCATATGTTCACCAATAGGATAAAGAGAAGTTAAGATACTGAACAGCAAAGCACAGTTAGTATAAAGCATGAAATATTTTTACCAGACCATTGAATTTTCTGTCATCTCATTTTCCCTCTCAAAACTGCGGGCCTTCAGTTATTTATTGTCCTCTTGCCACTTGTCTGAGGACACAGACATAATGACAAGCAAGTGTACCATGGTGAAAAAAATGAACAATTGGCCCATGCACATTTCCATGAGCAAGTTTCTTCTGTGCTCGAGGATGCTTTGCCAACTTCAGCAGTAATCATGGGAACCATTTAGAGCTTCAGTTATTAATTCTTCTTTAGTTACCAAAAATTTAACAGCACAACTATATATGCCGATAAAATGATACCTGGAGAAATGCCAAGTGCTTTCTGTTCTCTAGGAGGAAGTTTAGAGGATTCATAGACTGAGTAGGTTGAATTTACAGCCATATTCTCTGTATAAAAAAATTCTAAGAATAAAAACGTTGGCATCACAGTTGGTGTCCTGAGTCATATTTTAAGTCCTGCAAGCCTGTAGCTTAGCAAAATGTTATTCAGAAAACTCTAATCTGCGTACACATCTTTGTCTTGCCAACTCCTCAGCCAGCTTCTTTCAGACATTTATTCCTGCAGTGTCTAAAACTAGACACTGAAGTCATGAGTTCCCTTGAAATGAATTCTGGACATAAGGTGAAAGTAGCATTGCTTCGGAGTTAAAGATTGCCAAGAGCTTTCTCTTTTGTGAGCTGGAGGATTATTAAGTAGCTTTGAGAACCTGAGGCACCTCATGGAGCATCTAATTGAATAAAATTAGTGATTATATTCATTTCAAATTTTCTTTTGCTCAACTAAAACAAAATAATGCCACCATTATTCTTTGTTATAGTTTCAGCTGTGCTACTTGCACATTGGGTTTATTTATTAATTCATTTATTGAATATTTACTGAGTACCTGTCATGACAGGTATTTTGCTAGACAGCAGGATATAAAGATGAAAAAAGAACAGTGTCTGTCTTCCAGGAGCTTATAATTCAGTAAGGAGACAGGCATGCAAACAGATATTTTTACTGTAATAAATACAATTCCTAGAATGAGGTATGTGTGAGGGCAGACTGCTCTGTGCCAGCCTGAGAATGTCAAGTCCATCTGGTCTAATGTGGAGTCTAAGGCCAATGTCAAGTCCATCTGGTCTAGTGTGGAGTCTAAAGCCAATGCTTCTTTATTGATTTTCTGTCTGGATGATCTATCCATTGATGATTGGCTATGCAATATCTATAAATGTTATACCCTCTTATTGGATCAACCCCTTTACCATTGTACAATGACCTTCTGTGTCACTTCTTTCAGTCTTTGTCTTAAAGTCTGTTTTGCCTGGTAGAAGTATAGCTACCCCAGCTTTCTTCTGGTTTCCATTTGCATTGAAAATCCCTTCCCATTCCTTCACTTCAGTCTGTGTGTGTTCTTACATCTAAAGTGAGTATAGACGGTCTTTTTTTTTTTTTTCTCCATTCGGCTACTCTATGGCTTTTGATTGGGAAATTTGTCCTTTTACATTTAAAGCAGTTATTTATAGGTATGTACTTATTGCCATTTTGTTCATGTTTTCTAACTGTTTTGTAATTTATTTCTCTGTTCCTTTCTTCTTCTCTTACTCTCTTCCTTTGTGATTTGATGATTTTTCTGTAGTGGTATGTTTAAGATTCCTTTCTCTGTCTCTTTTGTGTATCTGGGAGTGTTAGGCAGGAATGGATAGAAAGACTCATCTGAGCTGCCACCTGGGTGGCTGCTACTCAGCCAAGTTCCCAGTGGGGGAGGGGGTGGCAGCTGCAAAGGCTCAGAGATACTTTGTGGGGAACTACACATGGACTGGTGTTGCTGGAAGGTGAAATGCGAGGTGAGTAGTTATGGGAATTGAGGCTCGTGTGTTACCTTTTTTAAAATGTTCATGCCTAGATCCCAGGACTGTTGAATTAGAATTTTCAGGATGAGGCCCTGAGCATGTATTCTTCTTTTGAATGTCCACGAATGATTCTGATTTGTAGCCAGATTATCTAATATTTGTAGGTAATGAGTATTCACTGAAGAAATGTGAACAGGGGCATGACATGACTTGACACATTCAAACCACACACTGGAGAGCTTTTTATGAGCCTGTGTTCACTGGTCATCTGGTCAACATCGCTTCTTGTAGCTGCAAACAGGTCACTACCACTTTCTTCAGTTCAGGACGCCAAGGTGGTAATTGTTCTCTAGACAGGAGGTAGTCGTTCTCTAGACATAAAGAAATAATCCCTTCCAGTTACCACTGCATCCTGTGACAGGAGCCCATTAGTAGTTGTGCCTGCCTCTTCATCACACCAGTGCAAACCCGAAGGCTGATCTGATTTCACTCTATAGATATTTAAAGATCATTTTAATGTAATGGAATATGCTTTTTAACTGTCAAATTCCAGGTGTGCCATTGTATCTTAAAAATGATCCATGGACACCAAAACAGCTATTCTATGCAACCTTTTCCACGTCACAAATATGGGTAGAATAATGGCTGTGGGGTTGGACATGTCAAGCCAGCCAGCTCTCTGAACTGTACCCACATTAAAGTGTAAAGGAAAAAGCCTGATTTAAACCCACGGCTAGTGGAACCCACTTCACTGCTTTTCTCCTCTCTAAAGAACTCTGTGATGCTGCTTGCTGTGCACAGCAAGAGAGAAGGGCAGTGAAATGTCCCATATGAATAGAAATCTCTGAGTGCATTTTTAGCCCCAAGAAGCTAGAGAATGCTCTCACAAGAAAGGATATCTTCCTCTGGAATTTAACTTGGAAGCAAAGCCATCCTTGTAGAACTCATCTGAGATATATCAGCACTTCTCTCTTCATGCTGAGAGAGAAGTGGCCAAGTGGCCACTTGGAAGAAAGAAAGTGTTTATTATTAGGAGGCCTAGAAGGAGGGGTGTGGAAACTGTCGGATCTTGGAGTATTTGTGCTGAAATAGGGATAGTTCTGCTGTTCTTGAAAAGATATCTGGCCACCTATTACTACGGGTGGGCATCCTTCCCAGTGACCCAAGGCCCAGATGACAAATAAGGAAATCAGATAAGTATAGCGACTGCACCACCCTCTATCTGCACATGCTTCTGGGATTGATACTGAAAGGGGTAACAGAGGTGAGGTCAGCGGAAAGCCTACCAGAGTAATTTCGGTTTCAGCTCTTGGCTCCCATGCTTGTATAAGTGGTATTTCAAACACCAAATTCTGTGTTCATGCCATTTAGTAATCTTTAATAACATTTTTTGAATGTTAATTATATGTATAGGTCTACTGTTCTCTTCTGTTATAAAGACCCAAAGACATATGCAGAAATGATGAGTTGCTATGCTTCCGCTCATGTCCCCTTTGCATGTACATGTGTATGCACATAAAAGAGACATGGAGAAGAAGACCCCCAGTAACAGCTCTCTGTAGCTCATTTGTATTATCCCTAAAGAAGGGAAAACAAACAAGCTGAGCAGGACAAATCTGATTCCTGGGTGGAACCCTGAGGAGCACAATAATAGATCTAAATATCCCAGGAGAAAGGGGTCTCGTTGGACACCAATAGCCTTCTGTCTACCATCCGGCTGGTGAGATGCTCACAGCCTTAGGACAGCCAATTAAGCTGGAGATCACCGACATCACCAAAGCATTTTAAATGGAATTGTCTGCCTCAGAAAGTAATAAACTGCCTATCAGAGTATCCACACCTAGCCTGATACAAAGTGGGCAGGCATTGAGGAAATGTTTAGTAAATAAATATCAGCATGACATCATTGAGAAGAAGCTTAACTGGGTGACCTTGGTTCTTCCTTTCAGTAATTCTATGTAGGCCTCCATACTGGGGACCATAGTCATAGGAAAGCCACAACTCGAGAAAAATAATTACAAAAGTGGAAGAGGAATAGTCTCACTACTTTTCCCACCTCTCATTTTATTTTAAGTGATTGACTATATCGTCTTGACTATATTCTCATTATAAAAATGTTAAATATACAGAAAATTAATAAGAAGAGGGGAAAATCCCCATTGAGTAGATCTCTATCGTCTCTTTGGGTATTTCCCGTGACCTTTATTTTCAAAAATACATTTTTACATAATTCTATATACTTTTATATTTAGTGTTTTTCTTTTAAGATGAACAATTTACATGTTATATTCTTCATAAATATTTTTAGAGGCACTATTATTCATGGCATGAAATAACATGTTCTAGATATAATTTGCTTAACCTTCCCTCTCCTGTTGGGCATTAAGGTTGTATTTACTTTTCCCCTATTACAAATATTTAGTAACAGGCTAAGACTATTTTATAACATTTTGATAACAATTACAAAATAGTTTCACAAATACTTTTGTTTATTTAGACTGCTGTCAGCAATATGCGTCAAAATTGGCAAGTTCTTCCTCATTGGATAGTGATACTTAAAATTACTTTTCTGGTTTTATACATGGCAAATAGTATCTAAAACTGGGTCAGGTAAAGGAGGACGATCCTGGACTGATGCAGAGGTCGCTTGCAGGGTCCCACGCAGGAAACAGGAAGCACAGCCGGAGCTTGGCAGGGCCCCCAAAACAGCAGAAACGAACCAAGTCTTCCTTTCACCCCGCTAGGTTGCCCGCCCACCTCGGCCTCTCCGTCTGATTTGTTTCTCTTTGTGTGTCTGATACTTTGCCTCTGGCTCTGTCTCACTGTGTGTGTGTATTGAATGTCTATCTGTCTGTATTTCTCACTCTGAATTTCTCTATGCCTGTGGTCTGTTTCTCATTGTCTGTCTTTCATTGCCTCTCTGTCTGCCCGCCCTGCCTCCGCATTCTTTTATCTCTGCTTTCCCTGCACATGGCTAAAAATAACTAAGTCCTGTGGTCATCAGAGTCTGCTGCCATCCCTGTGTCTACCTTCCAAATTCTGGATGAAGTGTATCCGGTTGGCTCTGCTTGGTCAGTGAAATGCTGCCCTTGGTTTGGATCCCCCGAGTAGCCAGGAAGGGGAGGGGAAGAGTGAGGACAGGGAGAAGCTGCTTCTCCAAGAGAAGGGTGCTGAGGAAAGGAGCCCCTCTTACAGGTGCCTATGATGAGACTGGGTGTAGTCCTGAACCCCCGTCATAACAAGTTCTGCTCTGCGGAGACAGTTCAGCGAGTGTGCATTGTGTTCTCCAGTGGGATTGTTAAAGAAAGAACTGAGATTAATAGCAAAGACTCTCTCCTGAAAGATAATCTGTCATAATTGATGGAAACTGTCTTCTAGGCTTAGATTTGCTGTCCCTAAAGGTGAAAAATAATTGCTTAATTGGTCCCATTTCTGCTACTGCATGTGTGCAGGGAGAGAGAGCTATAATACTGCAGAGACTCTGATGGTCATACTTACACATTTGCTTTTTCTTTCTCTTTTTTTCTGCTCCTAAAACTGTAGCTCAACTATGCCTTTTATTTTATTTTTCTCCCCTCTGTATTGACCCTAAGGTAATTCTCTTACTTGGTATTCAGAAGTAAGCCTGTGGTTTTCCTTAATGAGGATGGTCCATGACTTTTCTCCAAGAAGCTCCCAGTCAGTGAGTGTAGCAGATCATAGGTGATGGGAGTGGGTGGGGACACAGTTCCTTGACCTGAAAACCTGAAGCAGGGCTGAGGGATTAAGCACAAATAGCAGGGTTGACAGCAAGGCTGTGAATCAGAACCAGGTGGTCAGGCTAGAATGAGGTCAGACTGAGGACAGTGGACTGAGGACAGGGGACTGAGGACAGGGGCTGAGCTGGCAGCTCAGTGTAAGTCAGGCGAAAGCCAGGAGAGGGGACGAGGAGAGGGTGCGAGGGGACTAAAGGGGGTCATGCTACCACAAACTTCCCAACTCTCATTTGGGGTTTATGATAATGATGAATCACATAATACATTCTATTTCTTTTTGTTCAGTGAGTAATATATATTTGTGAAACCACATTCTGAAGGCACCAAGGTATCCACTGAAAATGTAATATCTCTCCCAGCCTGGTCACTCAGCTACACAGTTCCCTGGGTGAGAATAGTTTCCTGGTTGGGGAAATCAAGACACAAAGAGGCAAATTGCTCAAAGTCACATAGTGGTGAGGGCAGACTGGCATTTCTAACATCCAGTCTACCTCACTCCATTCTGTGGGGACCCTTCATGACACAGTCCAGACACATGACATTTATGGATAGTTATTAATATTTTTTTTAACCATCAATTTTATATTTCTACCTAAATGATACCTTTTCTGAGGCCAGGCCGATACTATTAGTCCCTATCACAGTTTACATAGGTTATTCTAGGACATTTGAAAAATGAATTATCCATCATACTGATGGTGTTAGAGGATCAGAGGTTGCCCAGATGTCTTCGAGGTGCCTACCTTGTACAGCCTCCATGCTGGGGGGAGGACATCACAATGGTGAGAAGAAACAATTCATACTGACCATAAGAGACATTTAGAAGTTGCTATGACTTTTCATGACATTTAGAAAAGTCATGAAAAGTCATGACTTTTCATGTATCTTCACTACAAAACGTATATTATTTTTAAACATCCAGTCGTTGGACTTTCTGTATGAACTTTAACAAAAAGTTTTCTAAAAAAAAAATCCCATAATGTGAACGCTTTTGTTTGCTTTCATTTCCAGGTAAGTAGTCATTTACTGAAATTAGAATTTCGAGAGAGTAACAAAAAGCCACAGATCCGCCCAGCCTTGTAGGTTCCTTGTGAAGGATTTGTAAGTCTGAATGGAAGTTGGGCAGAAATTCTCACCATGGACCATGGCCTGTATTTGCCCACCGGTTTAGGATACTGGGGAATGACGGGGCCAGAGAGTGTGTGCACCCTATTCCCTGATGCTGTAAGCTGGGGTGCTGCTACTCTGTGCTGCGTTCTGGAGTTAAGCTTGCAATTTTTTCTTATAAAAAGTGCCATCAGCTCTCTGCTTCAGGTGCATTGCATAGATCTCTTTGACGTCCCCTAAGTATGTGACCACAAGCTAACAGACGTCTATGAAAAAAAAGTGTTTTGAGTTTCAAAAAGCCGATTTATGATAACTTTTTAAAATGTAACCTCAAAAGTTGAGATTATTTGTGCTTGCTCTATTTATCTTGTTCATCTGGCTGCAGACAATGGAGTTTAGGCTTTTCATTAACTTTGGTTGTTCTTTTGACTAGTGATGGGTTGGCTTGTGTGAATATTGCATACATGCGTATATCTATTTTAACCTACATGGTGGTATTTCTGAGAATTAGAGTTGTAGCAACTTTTTTTTTTTTTTTAAATGTGAGCCTGAGTCTTTGCTAAATGTAAAGCAAGCATATAGAGCAAAGATCAACCAACTGTTTGGGAGCTTAAAGGTCATTTTCACATCACATACAGGTTTGGCTTTTAGTCTTTCTGTAAGGGCTTTAATTAGATCTCTGATTGCTTATAAATATGCCCTCAGTGATCTAAGCCGATACTGCCAGGATAGAAGAAAGCCTTCAAGATCTGGAGGACACCATGTTTCATTTCTGGTAATGACTGCCAGTAACCTCTCCATGATCTATTTGTGAGTTCTGGGATGACTAATGTGGCAGCCAGGGTGGACAAGTCTTGTCATAATTCGTACTGGTGTTTCCACATGTTGAAGTTGACTTTGACCTTTTACTTTTGCTATTTCATTCTTTCCTTTCCATGAGTTCACTAAAGCAGCAGTGTGCAACCTTTTTGGCACCAGGGACAGGTGATGATCTGAAGGAGCTGAGGGGGGAGCGGCTGCAAATACAGAGAAGCTTTGCTTCTTGCGCACCACTCACCTGCTATGTGGCCCAGTTTCTAACGGGCCAAGGACCAGTAGTGGTCTGTGGCCTGGGATTTGGGGACCTCTGCAGTAGAGCATATGAATTCAGAAGGCTTTATGGAGACTGATAAGAAATTACAGGCTCCCATGTTGATATTATTTTGCTCATTTGTTGTCAATTGTGTGTGATATTTTAAAACAATAATGGTGGAGTTCTCAAAACTTTTCTATTGGATGTTTCATCTCTTTCAGAGCACAGAATAGTTCTTTTTGGAATCTTAGGACTAGATCCAAATGTCCAACTCCCCTAAGTAGATTTTCCTCAATGCCAGTGATTTTCATGGGAGAAGATAGGTAACTACATATCTGATTCTGTTTGATTCAAAGATTATTTTTAGGTGGGGAGGATTTTTTTTAAATTGATATATAATTCACATACCATAAATTTTACTCTTTTAGAATGTATAACTCAGTGATTTTTTTCCCTTAGTACATTCACAAAATTATCACCACTATCTAATTCCAGTGCATTTTCAACACCTCAAAAAGAAATCTCACACTTCCCCATTTTCCTCTACCTTCAGACCCACGCAAATACTAATCTACTTTCTGTCTCTATAGATTTGCTTATTATGGACATTTCATATAAATGAAATCATATAGTATGCGGCTTTTTAAAATTTATCTTCTTCACTTAGCATAATGTTTTCAGTGTTCATTCACATTTAGTTTGACTCAATGTTTTATTCCTTTTTATAACTGAGTCATATTCCATTGTATGGTATCTTGGTTTGGGCTGTTATAACAAATTACTGTAGACTAGTTGGCTCAAACTACGAACAATTATTTCTTACAGTTCCGGAGGCTGAGAAGTCCAAGATCAAGGTGCTGGTGGAGCCCTTGTCTGGTATGAGTCCAGTTCCTGTTTTGTAATAGGCCATCTTCTTATATCCTCAGGTGGCTAAGAATGGGGAGCGGAAGCAAGCTTTCTTTTTATAAGGATACTAATCCCATTCGTGAATGCTCCTCTCTCCTGACCTAATTATCTCCCAATGGCTCCACCTCCAAATACCATCACACTCCAGAGTAGAATTCAATATATAAATTTTTGGATGACACAGGCATTCAGTTTAAAACAATGGATATTCCACTCCTTGTTTATCTGTTCATCAGTTGATAGACATTTGGGTTTTTCCACTTTTTGACTATTTTGAATTATGTTCCTAGGAACATTCTTGTACAAGTTTTCGTGTGGACACTGCAATTCCACTCCTGGGTATATACCTAGGAGTGGAATTGCTGCCTCATATGGTAACTATGTTTAACATTTTGAGGGGCTGCCAGACTGTTTTCCAAAGTATACATTCCCACCAAAATGTATGAGAGTTCCAGTTTCTCCACATCCTTGCTAACACTTGTTTTTGTCTCTATTTCCTTGTTTGTATCTTTTTGTAGTTTCGATTTGCATTTAATTCATGGTTAAGGCTGTTGAACAGGTTTTCATATGCTTACTGATTGTGTGTCTTCTTTGGAGAAATATCTGTTCAAGTCCTTTGCTTATTTAAAAAAAAATTTTTTTTCTCGTTGAGTTGTAAGAGTTCTGATGTGCTAGACCCATATCAGATATATGACTTTTAAATATTTTCTTCTGTTCTTGGCTTGTCTTTTTATTCTCTTTATGTTAACCTTTGAAGCATAAAACTTTTTAATTTTGATGAAGTCCAACTTATTTTTTTTTCTTTTATTGCTTTTGCTTTAGGTGTCATATCTAAGAGACAAAGACCTTATCCAAGAGTTTTATAGGTTTAGCTCATCTATATACACCTTTGGACTGTTTTGAGTGAAATTTTGCATGTGGTATGAAATAGGGGTTCAACTTCATCTTTTTGCATGTGAATAATACACTTTTCTCAGCACTGTTTATTGAACAGACAATTTTTCCACCCATCGAATTGTCTTGGTACCTTTGTCCAAAATGAATTGTCCATAAATGTAAGAGTTTAATTTCTTCATTTTCAATTCTATTCCATTTGTCTGTATGTCCGTCTTTATGCCAGGACACACTGTTCTGTAGCTTTGTGATATGTTTGGAAATTGTGAAATGTGAGTCTTACAAATTTGTGAAGATTATTTTTCGACGTGATGTTGATATTCAGTCTTCTACCTCACATTCTTTGAGATATCTTTTCTCTCCCATTATAAAATTATATTAGAAATGTTACTTTGAACTGGCCATGAATTCGGTTTCAGGTCTAACCTTACTATTCTTGTCTAGAAAGGTGTGGATTTAGAATCAGGTGTATTATAAAAAAGGTGTGGATTTGGAATCAGGCGTATTATAAAATTTGACCACTAGCTCTGTCTGTCTCAGGTTCTTAACTGTAAAATGAAGCTTGAAACCTAAGTCAAAGGGTAATTCTGAGAATTAAAAAATGTAACACATAGAAAAGCATCTGGGAAATGATAGAGATATCTTTTCTCTCCCATTATAAAATTATATTAGAAATGTTACTTTGAACTGGCCATGAATTCGGTTTCAGGTCTAACCTTACTATTCTTGTCTAGAAAGGTGTGGATTTAGAATCAGGTGTATTATAAAAGTTTGACCACTAGCTCTGTCTGTCTCAGGTCCTTAACTGTAAAATGAAGCTTGAAACCTAAGTCAAAGGGTATTTCTGAGAATTGAAAAATGTAACACGTAGAAAAGCATCTGGGAAATGATAGGTACAAAATAAATATCTGCTGCCTTTTCCACGCTCTTCTCATGGATGCAGAAATGTTTTCTTCCTTTAAGTCATCTGTCTTCCATTTACAAACTGTTTTCCCCAAAGTCATCATATGGATCAGTATTACTGAATTTTATAGTCTATTCTGTGGTATCGTTTGCAGTATGGTGTTTTAGACTTCATTCAATTTCCAGTGTCTAGAAATGTGTCTGATCAATAGTAAGCGATTGATAAGTAAATATTTTGTTGATCCCACTTTCTTTCTGCTTGGTAACTATAGTGCAGACTTCTTACAGGTACGTTTTTAAGTTACACTAGTATTTAATTTCTGAGATATTTTCCACAAGATTTTTTTGAGCAGTTTGTCTAGTTAACTCCGAGTGCCACTACTGGAGTAGTTCTTCTTTCCTCCATGTGACATTGTACTTCCCATTCAGATGTTTCCTCTTCAGGGTAATTTCAGACCAAAATAGAAAAGATAGGATTCGAGTAGTAATCCTTAGAAAGCAAGGGGAAAGGGGAGTGGGGAAGTTGGGTTTGAGGGAAGATATGTGATGAGAGACCAAGGAAGGATCTTAGGGAAGATTGGGTCCAACAGAGGAGTGTGTTCCCAGTCTCTGAACATGGCTTATGGTTTTTATGAGATAGTCATGGTTTCTCATGACTTTCTACACCCCTCAAGTCTAGACAAGAAACTACAAGCAAAGAATATCCAAGTATTATTACTGGCTGTTGTGAGCCTGATTCATAGCCAAGAAATGGTGCCTGTGCTTGTTAAGCTGTTATCTACATGACAAATAGACCAATCTTTAAAGATAAGAGTTCAAAACATTTCATGGACTCATAGCTATAATTGAGTGTTAAAGTTAGACAGGATCATCATGCTGAAGGAACATTGGTAAGCGTCACCTCAAATAATAAATTCCATGGTCACACAGGTTTGGAGTGAGTTCTATAAAGTTAATGGATCTGGCTTGTGGTGTTGTTTGCTCGTTTTAACTGCAGGGCCTCTCAGGGCTTTTAACGTGTTAATATGTATCACTGTGTGTCTTCAAGAGGCAGTGAAGGAGCAGCACTCCCCAAGGCGACTGGTCTGTGGGGACTTATTCCCCACCCCACCAACAGCCCTGTGTGGCTGGTATTTAGCAGAGTGCATTTTGAACAATTATGGTCCAGGATAACGTCCTTATTTTTATGACACGAAGTCTGATCTCTTATTTTTTTTTTTGAGTTGCTCTTTCTAGGAAGGGCCGTGTCTGCTGGTACCTCACACAGAGGCTGCGTCTGTTGTCTTACTAAAAGCTGTCAAAAAGTCAGAGCTTAAATTAGGAGTTAGTCAAACTCCCGAAACACTGTGTCTATGTATATATAAACTTATAAAATACCCCACCTTCCAGGATCTAATTCATTTTTTAAATGTGTTATTTGTCTAGGTTAATCTGTATAATGCCTCATAATCCCTGAGCTCTTGAACTCGTAAAACTCAATTCCTTCAGCTTATGCTCTGATACACACACTTTAAGATGCAGGGCAGGAAGGGCAGGAGGACAAGGACCCAAACAAAATGAGACCACCAACTTCTGCTATGGAATAGACAAAATATGGACAGCTTACCTGTTATGGCTGGAGAGCATTCTCCGAGTTCTGTGGTAGAGCAGACTGTATCCTGTAACACATACAGATACAGGCTGCTCCGTGCTCCTCACAGCTCTTCTATCTTCCCTCCCTGGACCCAGAAACCCCCCTTTCCTTCTCTCTTCCAAGTCATCTAACAGGGTTTGTTTATTTAACTTTCTTTAAAAGGGAGGGAGAGGGGGTTGGAGGAAGAGATAAGGAGGAAGTGGGTGAGTAGTAGAGAAAGAGGGCTTAGCGGTATAGCCTTCACTTCCAGTAAATCTGCTTTGAGTGTGTTGGCGCCCCATCATTGTGGTATAACAGTCTCAGAGATGTGATTCCCAGTGTCGATGGTTTCCATTCATGCCTTTCCTTAAAAGACCCAAGCCCCACTGATTTTCTTATCTGCATTCTTGAGAGGTTTCGCCTTCCCCTGCTTGATGACTGTGGGGAGGCGTGACATAGGCAGATTCTCATTCTCATCTTGGAGCATAATGTTTCTCCAACGGCCAAGACCCATCCAGGGAAAGGAGGGTCAGAGAATGAGGAGGACTGCTGGAGGTGTTTGAGTTAGGCCCTGAGACTGGTGAGTGCTGGGGAAATCAGGAAAATGAACCATAGAAATCAGAAAAGTAATGACTGTCTTCTTTTTCTCTCAGTGATATGTGTTCCTTATTTTTTAAAAAAATCAAGTAAAACAAAAACAATTTAAAGGGGAAATTAAAATATTACCCCCAAATCTCCACCAGAAAATAACCAGTGTTAACATTTATTTCAGGCTTGCCTGTGTACACATAATGAGAGAGATGAATTGAGGGATGAATAGAGAAATGATGGGCAGAAATAATTGCATGACTGAGCTGAAACTGGGTATAGTTTTAAAAGTAAAATATTCTATTGGACCTTACTTGAGATTAACAAAAGGAAAAAAGTGACTAATCTTCTGAGAGGCAATTCCTATGCTAAGTGGATTAGTTTTCTTAGTTCAGAAAAGAGATATTTGAAAGTCAGAATGGGTTGGGCATGCTTAACATAATAAACAATCTAACATTTTACTCCTTGTCCCTGCCCTGATGTTTTGTGCTTGTTTTATTTTGATTTTGTTAGGGTTTATACTTTAACACTCGATTATAATTCCCCCTGGTTATTCCCCCACATAGTTAATCCTAATCCTAAAACACTTTTAACTATCAGTCTTTTCCATGGCTTTGCCATTCTTGATAATTTACTGTTTGGTGGGCTTCATCATTAGTCATCAAAGATTTTTAGCAAGGGCTTCTGGATGCCATATTTCCTGACTTGTTTTATCTTTGGGAAATGTTGCTTATTTCCTTTAATTTTGAAAAATAACTTTTCTATTGCCATTGTCTTCTAAAGAGGCTATCCCAGTTTTTGCTCTAATAGAAAATCTATGAGAATGCCTGTCTCAAAATGGGAAACTTTTATTTAAGAATTATCTGTTTGCCTGAAATGGTGGAATTATATTGAGCAGTGGGTGAAAGAAGTTTGAGTTGGTAAATAGGATATCAGATTATAGAAATACTTGAATGTTGGGAAATTGGCTATTTTCTTGGTGAATTTCTCATTTCCTTACCAAATTCACAGCATGCCTGCAGGCCAAATGATTGCTACTGGACAGCTTTGCTGAGTTGTTTTTAAGACTTTGTAAATTGTGCTAGAATCCTCTTAAAAAGCTTCGCCCCAGCCTTCCCCACTCTCTGTGAAAAGGCATCTGGCTGGCCGAGGGTGGTTTCTGTTGCCATCTGAAGATGGTAGAAAGTGGTAAATATTTATATCTACCAAAAAAATTAGCATCTGATAATAGAACTGATAATATATATGTATATATATATTTTATTGTTCCAAAATATGATCTTTGTTTCATGTCAAGGACTATTTTCTTAAAACCGAGTAGCTGTTACAAACCATTCCTGAATGATACATGGACTTCACACATCTTTTTGCAACATCTTAATGGTTTTCGACTGCGGCTGTATGAGTCATAGGGTCTGATCCTTTTAGGGAAGCTCATCTCTGGACTGACATAGTGGGAACTACCTCTATGTTGAAATTGGGCTTAATACTAAAAATCTCTGCTGACCTCATGTCAGAAACGAGTAGCCTGTTTCACCTTTTAATTCCTTCTCTCCAAACAGTGGAGGGGATGGGAAAGAAAATTTCCCAAACGACTTAATGTATTTAGGTTTTGGCCATCGTACTTTATGGTGACACAGCCGGACATCAGCCATGGACTCTTTTGGAGTTGGTTAGTGAGAGCACACCTGGGAGATTTCAGGAGGCAGAAATGTCCGAAGGTGCTCTCGCTTTGTGCTAAAGAAAAGGAGGGGGGAATAAGTGGTTTAGATTGGTGCAGTCTAAAGCCATGGTGTCCAATATGGTAGCTACCAACCACGTGTGGCTATGTAGATTTAAATTGTTTAAAATTAAATCAAACTTAAATCTGTTTCTTAGTTGCACTGGCCACATTTCAAGAGCTCCATAGCCCCATATGGCTAGAGGCTACAGTATCAGATGGCATCTAAAGTTCTATTGAATAGCTCTGGCTTGTTGTGTTCTGATCTTGTATTTCATAATCATTCAGGGTTCCTTACAGCCCTAATGAGTTGGTCTCCTGGCTTTTGTTTCCTTTCCTCCTTCTGCTTTCAGTCATTCTTCTGCCCTCACTCACTTGGTAAAGCAGTGGTCTCCATATTAACGTGCCTGAATCCTCTGGTTTCGGGGCACGGATCTCCCTCAGGGAAATCTATGTGTAGTCCAGACTCGGATCAACTAGACAGCTCTGTGGCCAACGCCCAAGAGTTAGTCACTGTTCTTACCAAAGGATTGATTGAGATTTGGGGGTTCTGGAGATTTTGGCTCTTTACTAATAATAAAACTGCTCTTCAGCAATATATTTAATGTATCCACTTAGGACTTTTACTCCTATTCCCTCTTCCCCTTCTGGATGTATGTTCTTGATGAAGACTCCAGCCCTGAGTTCTGTCCTGGTTGTACCCCCACTGGCTGATCATATGACCTTAGAGAATTTCTTTGTGGCTCAGTTGCCTGTTGAGAACTCACTCCCAACTACCACTTGAGCTATGGAAGATAAATGCGAAATGAGAAATAAGAAATTTTGAAGTTTGCAAAAAGGCATATTTAAAGGGTTCTTGGGGTTTATTTTCCTTAGAGGTTTGTTTATCTTTTAATCTTTATGCCCAGTTTTAGATTTCCAATGCCCCATTTGTGGTCTCTCTGTCACTAGCAGACACACACTCACCTTGATCAGCTAATCAGCCCATGCACTCCACTATGCGCTTCACATAAGTGACTTTCTAAGGGTGGTCTGGGTTTGCTGACCAAGGAGCCCTCTTCCAAGTCTACCCAACATGACAGGCATGGAGCACTGTGGTAGGAGGAGCCTGCCGGCCTGAAGGTCAGAGAAGGGGGCATTACTGCTGATTGAACTGAGTCTTTTTGACCCCATGTTCTTATTCTCCTGCCTGACTAGCCTGAGGTCTGCCAAGTGTTCCTGCCTAGTGTTGTAGTCATGTAATGCTGTGTAGCAAAGGGCCCCTAAACTTGATGGATTAAGACAATGACATTTATTTAGCCCTCATATCTGTCATTTGGGCAGGACTCAGTGGGGAGAGCTGGACTCTTCCATTCAGAAGGCTGGCAGAGGGGGTAACAGTGCTCGTATGTCTGGGAGCTGAGCAGGTCTCATTTCTTTTCCAAATGAGCTCCTCCATGTGTTCTCTACACATTGCTAGTTTGGGCTTCCTCACATTGTGATGGCTAAGTTGAAGGGAGAGCATCCTGAGAGAGAGAGAAAGAGAGAGAGAGAGCGAGCGAGAGATCGAGTGGAAGCCATATTACCATTCTAACATGGCCTTGGAAGTCCCACAGCATCGCTTTGGCCATAATCACAAGCCCACTCAGGCTCAAGGGAAGGGGGCAGAGATCCCACCAATCAATGGAGAAGCATCAGTGTTGCTTGGTGATGAGATGTATATTGGTCTTGTGGTAGTTTGAAAACTACCACACCTGGTCATGACGAATCAGAGTTGGCATCAGCTCTCTCTAAGCCGTAAATAAGCCTTGAGGTCTGGTGGTGTCTGGAAATAGAGGCACTTCTCATTTTCAGGAGATACTGTCATTGCTCTGCTGGGGCTACTCTGCCTTCATGTTTAAGAGGGAGGAGTTGCCATTGGCATAGCACTGGGGCCTCTGATGAAAGATGCTACCTCAATACGAAATGGCGAATTGAAACACCTTCAATATGCCAAACTCCCGGAGTCAACTGATGTTTACAATGAATGCATAATGTATGGAAATTCAGAGTGAAGATCAGGGCCCTGGTTGCTGAAAACTATCTTTAAAATTAATTTGATGAAATCCAGTGAGACTTTTGAAAACATTATTTATACCTCTCATTTTGACTTCGGTTCTTTCATTTGTAATTTCTGTTACTTCTTACTCTTTTGTAGCATTCTCATTTGATGCAAACTTTTAAACAATTAGGATCCATTTTTCTACAAAATTTTTAAGTTTGATAAATGGATATTTTAGAATATTTATTTTTCTATTTCTTAGATTAAATACATTTTAGTAAAACTCTTCTAGCAGCTAGTGTGAGGGGGAGGGGACACAGGTCATCATATCGGTAGATAACCTGCCACATGCCAGTCATAGGAAATTAAAAACAGAAACAGAATAAGACACGATCTTCAAATTGCTTCTGATCTATATGCTCTACTGCAAGGTAAAAAAACAAAACAAAACAAAACAAAACAAACCATTGTATTATTAGCAGTAAAGAAATGCTTTTACATTTTTCTTGCCTTTTGAGCTCTAGTCTACCAATAACCACCCCAGCTTGTTTTTAGTCTGTTTTCTCTGCCTTTTTCCTTCTATTTCACCTTATATATTTTTTCCACAGCTTGTATACTTTTAAAATGTTGTATATTCATTTTTTTGCACCAGTCCTTCCCCTAGGAGTCAGTAAAACTTCCTGTACCTCTTTTTCTTTCCACCTACATTTAATAAACTTCTTCCTCACTTCTTCCTGACTTCTTACAAGGCATTATTTATTATTGCCCCTGCATTCTAGAAGGGCACACCAAAATGTATGTTGGGAAATTCATCTTACAGAATTTGTTTAAGCTTAGATTCTCAGTCCTAGGGTTATTTTCAGGGAGGCAGGCAACCAAGCTCTAAGTGTGTACATCTGATACATTAGGTATTTAGTTTCTTGTTATTTGAGAGTGATCGGTTAGCAGTTAATGCTTCTGGAGCATTATTCATTCTTGGCTTCATGTTTACACTTCTGAAAAGACTGATTAGTAACTTTTTATAGGAGATAGAGACGTTTTTAAAATTCACATTCACATTTCACAGTGACTCAGTTGATAGTCTTTTTAGATAAGTAATGAAATGCAGTCTGTGGTTGCCAATTGTTAAAACTCTACCCTGCTTCCTTTAGCGGTTGTCAGTTAAGAAAGGGTAGCAACACCCACTGATAAGATTCAAACCACAAGATGTTACTTAAAATGCTTGAGGGGTGCTCTCTCTTTCTGCCTTTTAAATGGCTCAGTCATATCCTGCTTTACATTTTAATTTGATGTAAATTAGATACTGTAAACCTAGGGCTAGCATTAGATACTGGCATGAAATTAAATAATAATAAAAAAAAATGACAGTTCTGTAGAGTAAACCTTTCTATCATTTCTGGATGGACACAAGATCAAGGGCAGTGGTTCTCAACCCTTATACTGTCCATCAGAATCACCTGGGGAGCTTGTCAGAATGTCCATGGCCTAGTGTCTGGCTGTCTTGGGGGTGGAGTGGGCCCGGACTTTGGTATTTTGTAGAAGTTCCCCAGGGTGACCCTGACATACAGTCAGCCTTGAGGAATATTGAATGAAGTGCACTCCCCACCCTCCGCCTTCTTCTCTGCTGAGTCCAGTCCTGCCCACATCATTAAGGATCCCTGCAGGCCACCTCTTCCAATATTTGCCTTATACCTTCACTGAGCTCTTCCTTGTGCCCGCCCACAACACCTACGAGATGTCCCATCCTGAAGTGTGTTCTGTTTCATGTACATCTTCTCTCCTTGATCAGGGTGATTTCCTCCTTGGATTAGACTTCTGTCATTTAGTTCCATCCCATAGGGGTTAGCACAGCTGTGGACACATAGTAGGTAGATCTATATCGAGTTGACTTTTTACCAGGGGGGCTGTTCTCCTTTAGACTCTTGTCTTTGCACTATAGCTTCCTTTATTGGCCCACATTTATCCACATGTGTTTCTTCCTCTTGAGACATGGAAAAATAAGTGGGAGTGGCTAAACTGGAGGAGAAAACTCAGCCCATTCCTGATTTTACCATTCAAGAGTGGGGGGATTGTCACTGACCTGTGGACTCATCCCTCTCCAATCAGTCATCCTGTGCTAGAGCGGCTCTTGGGACCACGTGGGTGAAAATGCAGCAGGAGGGGGCCACCCTGCTGGAGAAGGTGAACGTGACTGAGGAATCTATTTCTACTGTAAATCCTATTGTAGAATATGGGATTATTTCTAGGGATATACTCCTAGAACTTGAAGACAGAAAAGAAAGGGAGAATGGATATAGGTAAGCAGTAAGCCAGGCATGTGTGATGACTTGCCAAAATATCAGATCTACCACTTATCAACCCTGTTCATTAGTTTAGACAAAAATACACTAAACTGTCAAAAGAAATCTCAATGTCTCCCTAGTTCTATCCTAGTCATGATAGAAAACTGGAGTACTTGAGGGACACGTGTGATATTTCTACCTTTCAAGGGAAGGTAGACCACAAGTTACAAGAGGATAGGGAAAGTGTACACGTTACTAAGGCAAATAGTGTTGACAAACAGGGTTTGGTTTGTGGGGCAGGCTCTTGACATCTTTGAGGACAAGTGTGTTTGGCAAGAGATTTGCTCACCTGATCAAGAATGTTCAACTGAAATCTGGTGGGAAGGAAAAAACATTAAAACTTGATTGGATGAAGAACAATGGGCATAGAAAAGATAAGACTAGTAACAGAGGAAGAGACCTTTAGTAACCCATAATAAAAAACACCTGGGAGCATTGTGTTCTAATACCTGTAGCTATTTGCTATTGTGCAGCCTCTGAGGACTAAACAAAGTAAACTTGAAACATTAAAACTTGGAGATAGATAGGATCATCTGATTTGTATCACCTAGTAGGTTAGGGTGGTTCTCATGACTGAAATATGATTCTAGAAGAGAATATTTGCCTTAAAGAAGCAGACCTTTGGCAATCCAGACCCTAAAGGTGAATTGCTAGGTAAGAGGGTGGGGGAGAGTTGCTAGGATAGTTTGTTACATTAGGATCAATATTATGAATTGTCAGAGGTTATAGATGATGCTTTCTCCTCAGAGACCAGAACTCTAGAATGGATGCCCAATATGTTGATAAAACCCCTTGGAAGTTTCATTTTGCTAACTTCTGATAAACTCTTGACTTATTTTGCTAATCATTTGATTTTTAAGAAGACTGAGAACATAAGACAAAGAGATATCTCTGAAAAGAAACAAAGAAACATTAGCCAGTGATACATAATAACAGGAACCAGGAGATGAAATCCCTAAAGAAGTCATGTACTCTAGAAATATTTCAACAAGTTCAGACAGAAGAAAGAAATGACCCCTCTCATGGCAAAGACAAAATGCTAAGAGACCTCAGAAGGAAAGGATAACTAAGATGTTCTGAAACATAATCCCAGGTGATTTCAGTGAAGAAGAAAGGAGGAAGGCTGCTATGGAAATACGTAACCGTGTTCACCCAGAAACTTTTTCCTGTTAACGCAGATTAATGAAGGATATTCAATATGGCTCAACAACTAGTGCTCCCAATCTTTGTAAGCTACTCTCCTACAGAACGTGAAGATGAGTGACATGCAGTCCCTGGGCAATGTAGACGTTAAAACATTTAGTGGTCAGGCTATGAAGAATGAATCAAATGCAGGGAACATACAGCACAATTTCAGAGAGCACAAAAGTAAAGCCGAGTTTCAGAAGAGAAATAAACCAGGGATTGGGGTGGTTTCAGAAAAGGTTTCGTGGAGAAAGTGATGCTTGAAATGCTCTTTGGCGGGTAGAGAGAACTTCCACGGGTTGAAGAGAAAAATGGAGTTATAAGGGTATTCTGCACAGAAGGGCTAGCAAGTCCAAGAAGAGCAGTATAATTAAAGGAGAGCGTAGAATACAGGGTATGTATATGAGTTTTGGAGAGAAGGTTTGAGTAATAACAGCTAAAATATAATTGAGTGATGATTGCCAGGTACAGTGTTGAGTGTTTTACATGCATTATTTCAGTGAAACTTCACAAAAACTTAACCCTTCTCTTTGTTCCTCTTTTCAGCTGAGGAAACAACTCAGAAGTTTAGTGACACTCAGTAAGTAGTAGACAGAGCCAGAGTCTAAAGCCAGTTAAATTGAACTATATGTGAAGAGCTTAGGATTTTTAATGTAGTTCCCTGACCAGTGGGAATCTGGAGCAGAGAAAAGACCCTGGAACCTTTTTAAAGAAGATAAACTGGACAAAGGAATATAAGATGGAAAAGTGACGAGAGAGAAAATGTGGAAACCCTCCAACAGGGATCTAGAATGGGTTGGGGATTGTGAGCAGGGAAGAATGGAAAACAAGTAGGGGGGTGATGAGGGGCGGGTCAAGACAGAGCCGTTCTAGCTCTGCATCATGGTTTTAGGGGATCTGGGAGAGGGAGTCTGGGTGGACTAGAGGAGCAGGTGGGTGTCTTAATTGGAGTGCGGAAACTTTCTCTTCAAAAAACACCAGGAGTCAAAAAAATTATTCCAAGTTTACTTATTTCTCATCTTTTTTTCTAAAGAACTCCTAACTGAAAAGAATCGAATAAATATCAAGAAGAGGAAATTGAAACCCCAGACAGGTGAAGGCGTGGGCAATAGGAGACCTGGCCGTGTGTAACAGGGCTCCAGGGTTCCAGTTCAGCCCCAGACACACCAGGGGCTGAATCACTTCGGTCTTCACAGAACCTCTGAGAATAGAGTGTGCCGGATGCGCGAGATCAAGATGGGTATCAGGAGTCTGAAAATGGGGAGATGCTGTCAAGATTATTAGAAAGAGAAAGGAAACTTCTGAAAACTCTAGACCAATGATTCTCAACCGTGGCTGCACACTGGAATCCTATGGGAAGCCTTTACAAATACCGCTGCCCAGGCTCCACCCCCAGAGTTTAAAATTAAGATGGTCTAAGCACATTATACCGCCCCTCAGGATGTTCTGTCAGCCACCCAGGGGTTGGAAGCACAACTCCGTACCGATGAGTTCTGCCCGTGACTGCAGAATTTCTGAATGTATCATTACTAAACAGGTAAACAGTTCACATTTAGAAAAGGAGCCAGTTTGTGTTCGCTGAAGACAAGACATGCTTGTGGTTAGGTTACTGGATCATAAAAATACCAGACACAGTAGATCCTATTTCTGCTCATTGACACCTGAGGCAGGGGGGAGGGTCACCCCCAGCTCAGGAACTTGTCTCAGGTATGGCTGAGATGGCATGATAGGTGAGATTACGACGCTGGGAACCACGGGTTGAAGAGAGTTTGGTGAGAATGCGGTAGCTGCTGAGGAGGACGCAGCCTGGTAAAGTCGAGCAAACAACAAAAGCTGCGATGCCAAGGGAAGTCTGTGTTAAGGCTGTGGGGTTAAGTGCCAAGAGTGACCAGGAGAAGGGACTCAGCGTTGGAGCAAAGCCCTGGCCATCAGGGGAGCCAGCCAGTGCTGCCCGACGAGAGTGTTTATGAGCAGCAAGCTCCTTTTCCATTGTTTAGGGAGGGTGTCAGACTAGCACGCCGCCCATAGAGGGATAGGTTCTCAGGCCTAAATTCTCAGTGTTTAAAAGCCAAGAACAAGCCAGTCATTTCGGAGTGGCCCTCAGATACTAAGCCTTAACCTTTTCTCATGGAGGCCCTTTAAAGAAACCTTTGTCTTGCGTAAATCGGTATGGCCATTATGAGGAGCAATTTGGAAACCCTAGTAAAACTAAAACTAGTTCTTGCTTAAGATTCAGCTGTTCCACTTATTTTAGAAAATTAAGCCACAGCCTCACAAGGAGCAGGTCCTACAGCATCATTTTTAATAGCAAAGAATCTGAAACAGCCTAAAGGAAGAATAAAGTAAACATGGCAGAGTCACACTGTGAAACTGGGTTGCAGGATTAAAGTAGAGTGCTTGTGTTGTGTGTGTCTGTGTGTAATAAGGTTGAGTAAAAATAAGCCAGGTGCAGACAGAAATGTATGGAATGATACTATGTATTGTGCAAAATTTTTAAAAATCCAGAAGAATGATGGATATATATGTTTGTATAAATACAGGTGGAAACCTGTTAATTTTGGGTGACAAGAATATGGATATTTGTATATATACTCTTTTCATTTTTCTGATTAAAGAGACAAGCAGCCACTGTGATGTTGTGCACGACGGTGATTGCTACATCTTACACGAGCTAACTCACCGAGAGATGACTGTTGTATCACCCTTTATATGCTTTTATGTGATTAGCCCATCTAATCATCTCAACAACCCCTTTGGAGAGATTCTTTAGTTATTTCCATTTGTCACATGAAGACCTGAGAAGCTAAAAGCTTGCCCAAAGCCACTTAGTAAGACTGGCTTTGACCCCAGTCAGTTTGAATCCAAAACTTGTAGTCTTAATTATTACACCACTCTACAAAATTTCCCAGTTATCATAGTGTGTGTTGGTTATTTACTTTTGTATATGTAATCTCCTTCCTTGTAGGTGAGGGCATAATGCTGGAGGCAAGTGCAGGATAAGCATTTCTTTAGAGATGAGAATAGTTCAGTTCTAGTTCCTCCATCTGATGATGTGTCTGATGATCCATCTGATGATGTGTCTGATGATGTGGCCTGAGCTAGGCGCATACATTATCTTATCTTTGAGATCACTTCCGTGGCTCTCAGCCCTGGTCCTGCATTAGAATAGCTAAGTAGTGGGACAGAATTGTCCTTGAAAGAGAGCTCAGGGTCTACTTTAATCCTCTGTCAAAATATACAAGATGCCTCAGGATTCTATGCCCTGGATAAAATATTAACCTTGGCAGTGCTTCTTAAACTTGGACATCAAAGTCACTCGAAGAATTGTTTAAAGCAGATTGCTGGGTCCCTTTCTCAGTTCCTGACTCCATGGGTTTTTGTGGGATCTGAGAATTTGCATTTCTTACAAGCTCTGTGGGGATGCTGATGCTGCTGGTCTGCTACTTTTTGAAAACCACAGGCCTAGGAAAATAAAGTAGGTTTGGGTTTCCTGCCCTCTCTGCTACATCACAAATACACAAATAGAAGGATTAGTTCAGGGTAAGATAAGAAGAGTTGAAAACTACTGGCTGCATCAGGGGTTCTCAAACTCTAACGTGGACAAGAATCACCTGGCAGATGTATTAAATGTGCAGATTATCAGGCCCATTCCTAGATATTCTGATTCAATTCATCTAAAGCAGAGCTTCCCAAATCCACACTTTAGACAAGGACCCAGGAGACTTTGAAGAAGGTGGACCTGGACACTTTAAGAGATTAGACATGACTATACAGTTATGGTTATTGACAGTGGGTTGGTAAATTTGGACCCAGCAATGTTAATTAATGAACAAATTAACATCAGGCTATGGAAAAGACCTCAGTGCCCTGGGTGCTCTTCTTCTTAGTGAATCTCCCAGTGTGATTTACTTGGGTGAGGACAGAATTCACACGCCTAGGCAATCTGTGGATACTGTGGCAAAGGAAAAGTGGGTCAAGTACATTGAATGATAGTCAGTCCCCAGAAATATCTCGACAGTCTGGAATAATGGGCCTAAATTAATGTGAGGTAGTTTAATAATAATACTAATGAAGAACAGTCAAGTCCTGAATTTCAGTTAAAGGAAGTAAAAGAGTCCTGTTTAGGAGGCAAGCCTAGCTTCTCCATAATTCCTGCCATGTTGGAGTCCTGGAGAACTGTAAGGACAGTGAGCAGTAGCGAGGTGTGGGTGTCCCCGAAGCCAGGACAAACTTAGGCAATATTAACAGTCACAGTGTGTAAACAGCAGGGTATGTGACTGCTCCCTTCTCTCCTGCTCTGACCCAGAACACACCTATGTTTAGATCTGGGCACCATTTTCAGGGAGGCACGGACAAATTCAACTTTGATCAGAGCTGGACGTCTATGATCCTAAGGGGTCCAAATCCATGTTGCATAAGGAATGACTGATGAGAATATGGCTGTTCAGTCTGCAGAAGAAAAGATTTGCTGGGTAGGAGGCGGGAATGGTGGGAGTGCCAAGGTAGGTTATGGTGAATAAAACGGTTCATCTTGCCCTCTGCAGTGACAGAGGGCAGACCTAGGACCACATGCGGGACTCATAGTGAGATAGATTTCCATCCTAAATGAAAAACCATCTAGAATAGATTTGTTTTAAAATGAAAATTTAAATCTGTCATGGAAAGTGGCCAAGCTTCAGTGTCTGGCAATGAAAGAAATTCTTGTTTTGGCTAAGAATCTTGGGTAGCATTCACTCGTAGGTTGCCTGATTCTGTGTAATGATTGACTAATATTTTTGTGCATTTCATTCTGTTTACTCAATGGTAGCAAATAAATGATTCAAGCACAAACTTAGAGCCTAGTGTCGCTGTCAAGCTTTTTGTCTTATGGAAGCTGCCACACTTTTTAAATCAGTGCCCATGTGCATTTCTGTTGCTGGGTTGAGCTCCGAGCAATAACTGATTCTTCTCTGAGAAGTGGATTGCGAAGGACATGAAACATCTATCTTTTGCATGAATGGTGAAGGGGTAGGAATGGACATTCTGTTTCAGTGTAAGAGTAAGCATGGGAATCTTTAGGTCTCTTGACCCCTGTCATCTTAGAAAACAAAAATGGTTTTTGGAGGAATAGTTTCCCACAGGGGAATGCAGGTGGAGATGTCTTTTACTCCGAGCCTCAGTACTTGTCTTCCAGGAGCAGTATCTGACTGTTCGCTGGATCAGGCCAGTGGTCCAGATGGTTAAAGCAGATCCGCCACATTTGACACACGGGTTCAGTTTCAGCCCTCTGAGGGCACTGCGATTAGAACCCATTTCTGACACCTCTGACCTGCAGAACTTACAACTGAGGAACCAAAACTCCACTTCTGATCACGTAACATCTTGGGCATCAAGGTATTTCAGTGAACACGATTTCTAAAAAAAGATGCACATCCAGGATTTGAATAATTTTCTTCTACCAAAGAAGACCAGAAATGGATATTTCATTATATCTATTTTTGGTGTTAATTCAGTATATAATTTATCAATATATTATACTGGGAAATTGTATACTAACTGGATCTAGATGCCATCTGGTCTTCACATGAGTTGTTTTCAAGGATGGAAGCAAAACCTGTTTCTCAAACAAAACATGACCAAGTGTGAGAATGCTGACCTCAGGCCTGATGGGTCGATAAATGGCCATGTTATATGTCAGTGTTTCAAATCTACCAGTTCATACTGAGTTGTTGATGAATAATGCGGCTTTTATCTTTCTGCATTTATGTCTTGTTCCAAAGTAAGCACGCTACTTGGATGACTTAAAAATCTGTTCACACTTGTGTTACGGATGTTGGGAAATGTTAATATGTTGAAAGACAGAAATGTCTTAAAATTCTATACAGTCCTTATATAGTTTGGGTTGCAAGAAGAGTATAGGATCTTTTCTTTGCTGCATATGCCCCTCTCAGGAAGCCAGGAAAAGAATAAATAGAACTAACATCTGTTGAGTGTCTATTCTATTCAGTCCGGGCACTTATCCTCATTTTCTCATTTAATCCTCACAGTTCTCCATTTCTTACATTAAAGCAACTGAAGATCAGAGAGGTTAATACATTTGTCGATATGCACAGAGTTTTTAATAAGGGAGCACCAGTTCAAATTGGGTCTGGCTCCTTGCGAGGCATGTATGTGGTATGTATGTCCCCTTTGCATCATTTCCCAAACTGTCCTTTTCTAAATGAAAATTTCTAAAATAAGTCTTAAAATCAGCCTTTGTTTCTGAAATGCTTGGCGCAGTATCTTGGTCATTTATTCTTCCCCTTTCTTGGTAGAAATCATGGAAGCCCCAGGATGGCATATGTTTGCATGCCACCTGGGCCTGACCATCGGCTTCCCAAGCTGGGTGGCAGTGGTGATGGAGGACCTCGTTCATCTCGGGGGCACATGCAGGGCATTTTTGAATTGACCTAAATGCATTGACTTTTACCTATCTATTGGATTTGGCCACCAGGTGGTTTGTTGAAATGGAAGCAGGTCCCAGACTGAATTCTGTCACACATCAGATACTTGTATTAGGCAGAAGGTACAAGAGTGGTCATACTACCTGCTCCTGTAAGCTCGGAGTGGTCCCAGCTCTGTCCTGGGGCCTGTGAACAAGTCCTTGCAGGAGGAGCTGACCCCAGACAGGTACCACAGCAGTCAGCAGGAGGATTGGCCCCCTACCAGTCGGATCAGTGGCCAGGGGATGGAGAACCTATTGGGGAGGCTGCAAATGCTGCATTTCTTGATCTGGGTGGTGGTGGTGTCACTATTTGCAAATGTAAAATTTCATAGAACTGTCTGTGCCTTAAGATTTGTTCACTTAACTATATGTAAGTTATGCTTTAGTAAAAAGTAAGAGAGGAAACAAAATATCATCCTTAAGTTGTTCACAGTGAATGATCAGGAAAACTACTATATATTGCTCAAATCGATAAGCCCCTCGAGGTAGAGGTTTTCCATGAGAAGGGCCACGGGGAGGAATGGAATCACACAAAGGTCTTCATTTGTACCCACCTCATCATCTCAAACACCCCTGAACTGGCAGCCTGGCCCCTGGGGTTGATATCTATCTCTCTTAGGGACTTTTTCTTCACCATTTTACTAGGTTAATATCGTGAAGTCAGCTAGATGGGACAGAAGAAACCAGGCTTCCTTCCCTGCGACTCCCTTGTCCAGGACCTCTGCTTTGAGACCTCCTTCAAGGTCTTCCCTCTGGTTACCCCCAAGCCAGCCCTCCGGGGTGTCTAGGTTGGGAGCAATAGCTGCCACATCCCATATGACCACCCTAGCTCTGGGGCCACTGCTGTCTTTATTCCGCATTCTGCCTTGTTTTAAGCATATCCTTTCCCCAGAATTTGACTTTTTTTGCCCTATAAGCCACCCTTGATATTTTAACAGAATTTCTGATGAGGCAGGGAGGTTCAGGGGATGAAACAGCTCTTCCCCTAGGTAACAAACAATTCCTCACTCACCGGGGATGACCGTGGGGAAGGGGCTGTGGATTCTCACCCTGTCTTTTTTCTTTTCTTTCTTTTTTTCTCAATAGTTTTTTAAATTTCAATTACAGTTGCCATACAATATTATACTAGTTTCAGATATACAACATAGTGATTAGATACTTCTATAACTTAGAAAGTGATCAATAAATCCAGTACCCATCTAACAGCAGACATAGTTATTACAATATTATTGACTAGATTCCCTATGCTGTACTTTACATCCATGTGAATGTATTTTTAACTGGTAATTTGTACTCTTAATTCCTTCCCCCACCTCTCCCCATCTTCCTAATCCCCCTCCATTCACAATGTTCTTGCATCTATGAGTGTGTTTTTGTTTTGTTTGTTTGTTTATTTTGGTTTTTAGAGTCTACATGTAAGTGAAATCATATGGCCTTTGTCTTTCCCTGTCTTATCTATTTCACGCAGCATAACGCTGTCTGGGTCCATCCCTGTTGTTACAGAGGGCAAGATTGGCATGAAATATTCAGAGTGCTAAGAAGCAAGGGCCACAACCAACAATACTCTACCCTTTCTTTTCTCTGAAGGAGGGAAATAGGCGGAGGTGGGGCTGCAGTCAGTGGTACTTACAGAGGTCTCAACTCTAAGTACCACTGCAAAGGAGTATGGGATTTGGCCTGCTCCTAGCCCTAGCCTCAGTAGCCGTAGCCTGTGAAGTGAAAATTGGCAGAGTTAAAAGATAAAGATGACCCCTTTTATTCATTGTCTGTACGACAGGGTGATGGCGTTTCTGATTTTTCAGTTTCAGAATTCCTGTGATTTTATTTTATTGCCCAAATGCTCTTTTCTCTTTCTTCTTCATGTATCACACACCACCTCATCTAATACTTACTGTAAGAATCTCAACCTCAAAAAAATAAATAAATACTCACACACACAGAAACCCTTTGTTCGTGTTCCTAATCCACTGTGGAATCAGTTGTCATAGTGATGGCTGCCCCCACACACATTTCATCATCCGGGGTTCCCATCAGGTTTTTTCCCCCGTATCTTTTTCAAACAGCAACAGACAACACTGTTATTAAACAAACTATTAATATATCTTTACAGCCTCTCTTGGCAGTTTATAACTAGAATGCATTTGCTTCTAACTTCAGGTACAATTAGTCATGCTCCAGAAGTAAAGCTAATTTTATGAAGAGGCTAGTGTTGCTTTGCTTTTAGTCTTGTTTATTGTTGAGTCCAATATATAACGAATATAGAGATTTGGGGGTGGGTTCTACAAAAGCAACATGAGAATTGAGTTCTATAACTATAGACACCTTAATCCTATTTTCTGAGATTTTATTTCTCTTCATTTTCTTGGTTTTAGTTTATGGCTTTAGCATTTTTATTTTTTAAGGACTAAGTGTTAGTGAAAGGCAAAGGAGATTTGAGTACTTAATAATTAACCAAAAGTTTGACATAATACCTAACTAGCTCATTCCTGGACGATTATATAACATCCTTCTTTTAAAATAAGAGTTAGTAGTTGATGGTTGGTCACTGGGGATGGGGAGCACAGCAGAGGCCCCCCCCCCCCCATTAATATGATGGCTAGGTGGGGGCCAGGGGAGGGAGGGAGCAATTGGGGGGATCGTTTTATGAACTATATAGATGTCTAACCAAAGTACTATATACTTGAAACTAATTCATATAAATAAATTTTAAAAATAAAATAAAATGCACTGTTGAACACTAAGAACCAAATGGATTGTGTGTGTGCGTGCGTCCCCCCCCCTGTGTGTGTGTGTGTTTATTTTTTGTTGTTGATATGCTCAGGAAAGTTGTACAATATATTTAAAAGTAGCGCATCCAATAAATTGGCCTTCTGAAGCCCAAACCAAACATATTAGTCACTCACGGCAGTGGATGGAGGCAGTGGCTCACCCCTAAAAAGCTGCAGGGTGGCAGGTGGCAGCCCAGCTAACTACTCTCTGCCCTGGTCCATCGCCTTGCCCACCACAGACACTTTGCCATCTTGGAGGTTGGTACTGTGCTGTGGAAAGGGATGGGTTGTTACTTCTTCAGAGCTGGTGCATGATGGGCTCCCTCCCGAGTCTTTCTTTCTCATCCAGCTCCTCAGTTCTCTTAGGTCCCAGCGATAGGGCAGTAGCTGTTATCACCTGCCTGGCCAAAAGACGTGCTAATTTCTTTTTTTCTTTTTTTTAGGCAAGGCAACCCATGGTTGACCTCACAGATTGCAAGGACCTTGTCAGCTTACAATCCCTTATTTTTTTATTTTTTATGCCTATAGCACCTGATCTTCCGGGGGGGGGGGGGGGGGAAGTACTAACCAGACCCAACCCTGCTTAGCTTCCGTGTGCTAATTTCTAACACCAAGATTAAAGGCCTGTGATCTAACCCGGATTCAGTCTCCTACCAGCTGCAGAATTAGGCAAGTTACTTAACTTCTCAGAGATGCAATTTATTCCTCTGTAAAATAGAGATAATACTCTCCCATCAGAATGCTGATTAAATGAGACAGTATGCATGGGAAGCTCTTACTACAGTGCTTGGAAATAAGTAGTATGGACTCAACAAATGATCAATGTTTTTGTTACTAATATACTAATAGATAATATGGAAAATTCTGCTTTCCCCCATAGTTTTGTCACACCATATAATAGTTTTCTTTAAGAAGATGTCTCCAAAAACCTTCAGTAAAACAAACCCCACACCCCTTACACTCCCCTAAAGTAAGATTTTTTTAAATTGTAGTAAAATACACATAAAAATTCACCTTTGAACCACTTGTAATTCAGTGACATTTAGTACATTCACAATATTGTGTGACTATCACCATTATCAGTTCCAGAACATTTTAATCACCCTGAAAGGAAACTCCATAGTCATTAATTAGCCACATCTCATTCTCCAATTCCCCCAGCCCCCAGCAATCACTAATTGCCTTCTGTCTCCATGGATTTGCCCACTCTGATAGTTTATATAAGCAGAAGAAGCATACAATATGTAGTCTTCTGTGTCTGGCTTCTTTCGCTTAGGAGAATATTTTCAAGGTTCATCCATGTTATGGCATGTATCAGTACTTCATTTCTTGTAATTCCTGAATAATATTCTATTGTACAAATATGCTGTCTTCATCCCTTTGGGCTGCTTTAACAAAATACCACAGGCTGGGTGGCTTCTAAGCAACATAAGTTTATTTCTCACAATTCTGGGGGCTAGAGGGTCAAGGTGAGGGGTTGGAGGGCCTTCTTTGGTTGCAGACTCACTATTGTATCATCACATGGTAGAAGGGACTAGGGAGCTCTGTGTGGTCTCCTTTATAAGGGCTTGAATCCTATTCATAAAGGCCCCACCTTCAGGACCTAAGCACCTCCCAGAGGCGCCACCTTCTAACTCCATCACATTGGGCATTAGGATTTCAATATACGAATTTTGCAGGGTCACGAGCATTCAGACTATAGCATACAACATATGTAGTTTATCTGTTCATCATTCGATGTACATTTGGGTTGTTTCTACCTTTGGCTCTTGTGAATAGCACTGCTATGAATATTCATGTGCAAGTTGTTTGAATGCCTGTTTTCAGTTCTTATGGGTATATACCAAGGAGTGAAATTGCTAGATCATATGATAATTCTATATTTAACTTTAAAAAAAACTGTCAAGTTGTGTTCAACTATGGCTGCCCATTTTACATCCCTAGCAACAAAGCCTAAAGGTTCCTGTTTCTTTCAAAACTTATTTTCCTTTTTTTTTTTTTTTTTTTGGATTATAGCTATCAGAGTGAGTATGAAGTGGTATGTCACTGTGGTTTGGGATGGCTTTTATAGTACTGATTTTGTATCTGTCTCTACTCAAATTTTCTTACTGCACAGTGTTCTAATGTCATTTCACAAAGCTACATGAAAAACCACCTACACATAATTTCCAATAAGTGGAGAGTGTAAAGCATCTTTTCCTTCATAGCCCCTGATGTAGCTAAGCCTTGTAGCTCTGTAACCTGTTTTGTAGACAATCAGTAGCTAATTTTAGGTGATGTTCGATGCCTCTGACCTTCTCTCTATTTTTTTCCTTTTGGTTTTAGGGATTTCCTCTGGATCATGCAAAAATGATTTTAAAACATACTGAATAAGAGCTGAGCCACCTGCCTGCTTGAGACTTCCATACTCTCTGCTCCAGTGTCTTCTGATGGCATTTTGACTGCACCGAGGCCACGGGACCTGTTGCTCATGATGAGTGATGAGAAGAACCTTGGAGTGTCCCAAAAATTGGTCTCCCCTTCAAGGAGCACAAGTAGCTGCTCCTCCAAGCAGGGAAGTCGACAGGTAAAGTTTTAACCAATGCAGATTTTAAGATGCAAATTTAAATCAGGAAGTTTGCAAATTAAAATGTGTACATTTACTTGGGAACGCCTACGTCTCAGTTTAAGAGCATTTGCTTTCAGTCATATCTTAATTATATGAGAAGAGTAAATTTTAGATAATTTTAATAATAACAGCTTGAGTGTCTACCAGATGGAAAGAACTGTATTTGGCTCTTTGCATTATTTACTCAATCCTTGCCACTGTCCTCCAACGCAGATATTAATATCCCTATCTTCTCCATGAGGAAGCTGAGTCAGACAGACTGGGTTATCTGCCCAGGGACACACAGCTAGTAAGTGACGGAATAAGAAACTAAAGCTCAGTCTGTTTGACTCCAGAGCCCACACTCTCCTTTATACCCTACCAACCAAAAAAATAAATCACTTTTCCAAAAATTATGATGTCCTCCCACCCTCCTCTTCCTTTCTTTTATCAGACTTTCTATGACAGCTTCCAACCATGGCCTGCCGTCAGTAATTTTGAGTCCCACCTGATTTATTTCTCTAATGGATGAGGGCAGCAAATCAACAAAGAAATGGTCAAAAGGAATTAAGTAGGAAGAAGGAAAAAGTGAAACAAAGGACTGAATAATTAACTCCTAAATAACTGTCAGATAATTATATGTTGTTTTTTGGTTTCCTTTCTAATAAATCTGCGTTGGCAGAATTTGCTGGTTTTAGATCAATGGCAGTAAATGCACTTTAATCATTATAATTCTTCTACCTTCGGTGAAGTAGGGAGAGAGTGGGCTGTGTCCAAAAGCTCTGGGTTTACTACCAAAGTGGTCTCTGAGCCTTTTCAGCATCTGCTGGCTGTGTTGGCCTTGCCTTTGCCCGATGGGGAGCTCTGGCCTGAGAACTGGCCCAGAGTCCTTGGTCCCAGACGTGGAAGCAACAATCAAGCAACCTCCCACCTCAGGCTCCTCCACACCTTTTTCACAGGTTTCTTCATTCAAATGTTGCTTGGGACAGGGAGCATGCCACCTCACAACAATGCTGCATGTCATTAGGTTCTAGACAATTAGGTTTTGCCACGGGCCTGACATTTGGGGAGTTTTTCAAGAATATCCCCTGTGGTGTCAGGAAGAAGAGTTTTTTTCATCACTGTCTTTTCTACCCTCTGGGGGGGAAAAAAAAGACTACAGTTAGTCCTTGGCTGGTGCATCATGGCTCCCTGGGAGTTCCAGTTTCACAAGTAGCTTTGCCCACCCTCTTTGTCAGCTTTCCATGGCGGGGATTTCTCTCCCTAAGCCAAAATTCTGCTTGGAGTTGGAGCTGAATATATGATTTCACCCCCACACTTTGTACCCAGTAGCATCTTATTGCAGTGTCCTCCTTGGATAATGGCAGAGAACTGACTCATTTAAGTAGCTACTGCTCATGGAGCAGTGTAGTGAAATTCTAGGATCGAACACTACAGAAACGATTTTTTGGTGTCTTATTCGAATTTGGTTGATTTGGGATTTGGTTTTCAGAGAGCTTTTCTTTTTTTTCTTTTCTTTTTTCTTTTTTTGAGGTTACATCATAAAAAGTAAGAGAAATGTGCCTGATGCCTCAATTTTTTTTCTGGTTTAGAATGGTTGGTCATTCAGCTGGTCATCAAGTGGTCATCTTTTATATTTAGGACCTCTCACTTTAATATGCATGCAATGTTGCTTTATAAATGTAAACTCTTATTTTTCCTCTGTGGCAGAGAAGATGAGGAATTTAATGAACTTATTCCAACTTCAGCCTGAATCTAGTTATAAAGTCCATGTTTAATTTTGGGGGACCATCTTATTCTGTCTGCTTTCCCATCTTTATAGCAAAGAAAAGTGTTCTGTTGCAGGATTGGCTTAGTTTTCCCGCTTGTTGTCCACTTTTGCAACCCATGTCATTTTGCCATCACAAACCGTCCCAAGAGTGTCGTTCAGCCTCTAAAGGTGCCACAGAGGTGCGGGAACCTTGGGAGTTCTTACTTCCTGGCTCTTAGGGAACACGGCCGTATCCAGCAGTCTGTCACATGCTTCATGCAGGGATGACACTGTGTTTCCCATCACTTCACCGGAAAGTACAATTCAACATGTAAAACTTCAAGATTTATGTAAGAAATTTAATTTTGAGGAATGTTAAAATGTAACTGAAGATAATCTGTGCAATAACCTACTTGTTTTTAAAGCCCTGTTTGAAAGTCATTTTCAGGTTGCTCCATTCTTTCCATTTCACCAGGAGGGGATAAGTCTGAGGCTGGTTTTGTTGGTCATGTTTCTTGGTGCTAGATTTTCCTCACATGCTTTGAAATTGTGGTTTAAAGCGTCATCTTGACTTTGCTTCCCCCACGTTCTTCCTCACCCGCCCCTCTCTAGGGATTTGCTATTACCTGCTTCCTACTTCTGAGGACCCCAGTCCAGAGCCAAGTCTTACATTTGCAGTGAGGAGCTTTTGTCCCTTGTTGGTGGTAGAGTGTCCAGGATACACCACCATGTCAGCACACAGCACAGCCAGGTCCTGGTCGTGAGGCCGTGTCTGCATCCTACCACATCTCTGAATAAGCAGATTTTTAAAGCCCCTGTTCGTTGTGTTATGAGGCTTCCCTCTTCACATTCTCTGTTTTCCAGCAGTGAGGTTGGCTCAAGTCCCAGCTTTTCCCTGAGAATAATTTTTAGCCCCATTTACCCGTAGAAGTAGGACTCCTGGACACCTCTGTCTACAGTTTCCTTTGCATTTCTATTTTGTATTTGATTCTTGGAGATATTTAATCTTTCTTTTTTATCGGACACACACACACACACACACACACACACACACACCCCTGTTTATACTTTGTATATTTTTGCTGTTTGGAGCTGGGGTGGTAATAGGGAAGAGGCACCAAATGCATGAACTTATAATAAAACCTTGGCTGAAAGACTTGGTCTTTTAAAATCATTGGCACTTAAATTCTCATCTAACATTGCTGGGTGACATTGAGAGTCTCTGTATTCCTGCCATACTGGCTTTCTTTCAGTTCCTTGCCCTGAATTTGCCCTTGTCCTTGTTTCTTGGACTGAACTTGAGCTTGTCCTTCCTATCCCAGAGCTTACTCATAAAATCTCAAGGAACTATGGTTTATGTGTAGATATTCTCCTATCTTTTGATCTATGTAAAAGCTTGCTTCTTTGAAGGAGAAAATGATTGAGGCTTGCATATTAATTGTGATCTTTGTTTTTACTTGTACATCAGACCTAAGGCCAAGTTTGTAACAGAGCCATGAAAATCCAAGAAGGAAGGGTTCTGTCATCTTTTAATTTAAATACTGGGCTTTTGAAATTTTAAATATAATATGCTTCATTGTATCAGTATGGAAACAACTTGTAAATATAGTCTTATCAAGATAATTTGGAGACGAAAGTATGCATAGCTATTAGAACTTGAACTCTCTAACCTTGGTTCATAAACCCGCTCAGCCTTGGTTTTCTCTTTGGTAAAATTAGAATAGTTCTTTACTCAGAGGATTATTGTGAGAATTAAAACTAAAGCATTTAATCCGGAGTCAGATTCCTAGTAGGTGCTAAGTTAATATTAACATTCATTTTTATTTTCATAGTTAACATTAATTTGAACTCCATTCTTATTTGTGGAAAACCTAAATGCTCACAGTGAGTAGTTATACTTTTTGCCCTCAGAAACTTTTGCAGGTATCATACCCATATCTTTTTAGTGCTGTACAAAAGCATATAATGTATATGTGAATACATACTTTTAAAATAAAAAGTGCTTTACTTTATACATATTAACAAAATGTTTTTTGTGGATGCGTATGATAAAATGTTTAATAATTGGGTTACATTTGGTATTTTCAACATCTAATATAACCTGCACCTAAAATAGTAAAAACAGTTGGTGAATTCTTACCCTATTCTTTTCTGCTGGGTCTTGTCCTTGCATGGGTATAAATGGTTTTCACCTCTTTCCCCATCCCACCCCTAGGCCAGCACCTGTCTATTAGCAGTACCTGCTACAAGCATTGTGTTGTAAAGGATTCTGCAGTTGAGTCTGGGTTCTGAGTTCAATGAGAAAGTGTGCTGTGTTTTTAGCTATGGCGTTGTGGGTACAGGTTGGGTGAGTGGCAGCATGGCTGCCACATTTGTTACTCCTTAGTGATATAAGAGGGTAGAAATCAAGAGGTCTCTGTTGCAGTCTTTATATTCTGCTTTTGGAGGAACTTCAGGCAAGTGATGTTTGCCTCAGTTCTCCGTCCATAAAATGGAGACAAAACTCACCTCCCCTATCGTTTTCAGGGATGTCGTGAGAGTAAGTTGAGTCTTCTCACTGGCTAAAAGATATTGAAACTCTTTGGATGAAAGTCCTCTGTAAATTTAAGAAACCATTACGATTATGGATGAGCCATTCTGGCCAGTTCTGAAACCAGAATTGAGATGGCCTTATTTCAAGAACATGGACACTCTGCATTAAAAACAGATCTCTTTGAAGTAGATCATCCTTCAGATCTAGTGCCTTTTTGGATGGGAATCTATGTTCCTTGCAGGAAATCCCCAACTAGAGGAAGCCAGCTTACACAAAGAGTGAGTTGTTTGTCCCTTCAGATTGCCTTAATTGTACCCTATTATTCATCATGTTCTAGGTTGATCTTTCCTTCACTGTCCTTCTCCATCTCAGCCTTTGGCTCAGCTATGCCTTTAGCTAGACTGATCCATTTGAAACTGTTCTGCCCTCTTGAATTTTGTGATTTTTTTTTTTGAAAAGAATCTTTATTTATTGCTTTAACACTGTAAACATAATTTTTTTTTTATAAATGACTTTTTATAAATCATTTTTATGTTGTTTTTTCTATTTGCTCACCGTAGGTCATTTCCAAGGTACGTGCAATCTATGAGATTGCAATACCTTGATTAATTTACTTTTAAATGGCTGCTGATAGGTCAGATAAAATGCTTCCTGAGAGGATGACTGTTGGGTGTGGAGGTCGTTGATGACATTGTCGAGTCTTTGCCTTTAAATGGTGGGCATGAAAGTCTTAGTGAGTCGATTCGTGAGAGAATAGGAACAGAGAAAGAGGTCACCCCAATTCAATGAGACCCCAGACAGGATTTAAGAGAGGCCTTCACAAATGTCATGTTTGGGAACCTCGAGCTTGGCTAATGCCACGCTTAATACTGCCCTCCTCTCTCCCCAAGCGGATAACTCAATTAATTCAAGAGTAAATGTTTCTTTGAGTCCAGGGTCCTGGTTACACATTTTTTTTAGCTCTCAGAGCACCTAGTACAAGGCTTTGCACATGGCCGATGCAAGCTGTTGGACTGAATTTACTGAATGCCAGCAGCAAGCAGCCCTCCATTGGGGCAGGTTAGAATGTATGGCCAGGTGTACCTGTAGAAAGGCAGCAAAAAGCTCACCAATTCCTCAGCTTCCTCATACCAGTGACATATTGTGAGGATCTTAAAAAAGGAACAAAGGCCTCTTCATTGAATTTCTTCTGGCAGATGATGAAATCCCTAAATGCTCTCTATACCTGTGGCCTCTGAATGAGCTACTCTGTTGGAAACTATGGAACAAGGGAGAAGACTGTCTTTGCTGAAAATGACCTGTATACACACGGGCTCAGGGTGTTGCTAGCTGGGTGACATTTCCATGTTATATAAAACCTCTGAGTCTCAGTTTTTCAACTGTGAAATTTGGATAACTGCTCTTCCTTTTGAGAATTAAATGAAGTAATAAGTATAAAGTATCTAGGTAGACATTTGGATTAAATTAATGAACGAATAAGCATGCAGTTGCTAGGTAGAAAGATTGCTATTCACAAAGCTCTGGAGATATTTTAAGGGGGATAAGGAGGGTATCTAAGTGGGAAAGAAAATTACTGTTTCAAAACTTGCAAACTATGAGTAATCGCAATTTCCTCTTGTTTTTTTCCCACTGCCCTCTGACGTTTCCTTCCTAAAACTTTTAAAGTAACACATTTCAGAAAACAGATTGAGCTAAAGATGAACGAATAGGATTTGTCTTTATTTGAAAGAGTCCTATATACCCTAAACTTCATTTCTTCAACTCCTATCTATTGAGAACTTATTATTAAAAGACTCTGGGCAGAGAGATGTGAAGCTACAAAGGACAGGACAGTCGAGCAGACCACTACAAATAAGAAATTGACTCTGACTGGGAAGACTGTGGCGTGTAAAGAGAGCACAGCCTCCATCTTTTTTTCCCCCCTGTTTCTAACTTTTGCTATTTAAGTCGGAAATCAGAAAGTGAAGTCTGCTAAAATAATTGACAAGTGCTTGACTCATGATGATAGGAGATTTGAAATGGAGAGGTCTACTGCTAGACCTGCCTTCATACAGTTATGCAGTTTGGTCTGGTTACCCTCCTGTCCCTGGGCTAATCTAAGGTGGCCGTTGAGCTCTCCTAGGGTCATCTGGCGAGAGTTTATTTATGCAGGCTGTTAGATTATGCTGTACTCCAGGGAGCCCAGGCTGGCGGGGCTTGGTGCCAGAACCCATAAGACACAGGAGTTGAATGGGAGAGAATTTGCCAAGGAGAGAAAAGTAAATGAAAGCTATGGTGCTCAGGTGTTTATAATTTCAGCTTCTGGATATTGAAAATACTTAGTCCCATTTCTTTCTTTTAATTCATGATGTCTCGAGAGGCACTGAGATTTATCAGCTGCCTTTTGTAAGTACGAGCTGAATGACCACCACAGGAAACACTAGTCAGGGAGGAGGGACTTGAGAGTGTCATGATTTGTCACATTGTTCTGTGATGGTACAGATGATGAAAGGCAATGAGTATGAACTTGTTTGGGAGCCAGATGGCCTGAGTTTAAATCATGGTTTGTTCACAAGTTGTTTGACCTTGGGCAAGTTACTTAATCCCGCTGGGCCTTTGTTTCTTATACGGTTGTGCAAATGGCTTGGTTAGAAGAAGGCCTGCATGTAGGGAGTGCTGTGTAAGTGTCTGACACGCAAGCCATTCACCTTCCACAAGCAGGAGTCCCGGGAGCCCTCAAGCTGTGCCACATGGTGACTGCTTTCCTGTTTTATCCTTTCAGCTGGGAGAGGCGCTGACACAATGCAGAGTCAGATGACTCGGCTTCTGTCTATGCTGCTCTAAGAGGAAAAGTTAGGAAGGTACACTAGAAGTTAACGAATATCTGATAGCATCCTTACAGTGTATTTCTAGTTGAGTAACTCTTATGAAGGAAAACACAAACATTTGACATAGGAAGTTAAAACTTTAGGTAAAATGGACATACTTTCTATGTCCACAAATGACATATTGTCGGCGACATTCCAATACCGAAAGCCCAGGAATGACAGTGACGAAAGTAGGACAGAGGCAAAACGGAAGACTTCCCCGGAGTAACCTGACATCTCCCCGAGGACCCTGGTCCTATCATCGGGGATAGCTGTGTCTTTCTTTGCATCTGCCTACAAACTGGCATCACAACTAAAATCACCTCCTCTCTCTCCCTACTCCAGATAAGTCCCGTTCCTGGCAATCTCTGGCTTAGTGGTCCCTCTTACCCTGTGTAGTAGGTGAATGGTCCCTCCCCCACTTGTAAGATATATAGACCTCCTAATCATTGGAACCTGCGAATATCACAGGTCTCTGCAGATGTAATTAATTTAAGGGTCTTGAAGTGAGGAGATCATCTTGGATTATTCAGGTCATCTCTAAATTCAATAACCAGTGTCCTTATGACAAACACACAGAGGAGAAGACAGACAAGGAGAAGAATGCAAGAGATTAGAGCCGTGTGGCTACATACAAAAGAAAGAGGCAGGGAACGCTATTATGGACTGAACATTTGTGCCCACCTCCGCCCCGCTCCTTCATAAGTTGAAGCCTTAACCCTCAGTGTGACGGTATTTAGAGGCAGGGTCTTCAGGAGGTTAGGTTTAAATGGCATCATGAGGGCGATGCCCTGAAGATGGGATTGGTGTCCTAATAAGTGGAAATATACCAAAGTCCATTCTCTGTCACGCGTGGAAGAAAGGCCATATGAGTATCCAGAGCGAAGGCAGCTGTCTACAGGCCAGGAAATGGGTTCTCACCGGGAACCGAATCTACCGGCACCTTGATCTTGGACTTCTCAGCCTCTACCTGTCTGTGGTATTTTGTTACAGCAGTCTGAGTTAAGACAAACGCACATTCTCCACTACAGCCTCTGGAGCAGGCATGGCCCTGCCAACACCTTGATTTTGGATTTCTGGCCTCCAGTACTGTTAGAGAATAAAGTTCTGTTGTTTTAAGCTGCCAAGTTTGTAGTAATTTGTGAGGGGAGCCTCAGAAACTCTGCTTCTTCTTAGAGTCCCAGCTCAAGTCCTTTCCCTAAGGTGGATGTCGGCTGAGATGATGCTTACCTGATAACTCCTGCAGTGGGTTTTTGAATCTCCTGTTCAGTATTTACAAGTTTTCAATCTCCTGACATCTCTTTATTTTTAATGTATATTAACTTTTTGGAGGTGTGCACTTGGTTTTCCGTCTTAGCATCTTGAGTACCTGGTGCTTAGTCTTAGGCCTTGAGTAGAGACTACTATTAAACAGAGGCTTAGTTATGAACTAGAATTTAACCCACTTAACACAAAAGTCATTCCTTCTTGATACATAAGGCTCTCCAGGACCTTAACCTGTTGCTAGGTTCTCATTATAAGAACGAGCTTTTTGTTTTTCTTTTTTTTTCCCTGTATAGAACTATGAAAAGAAA
>KE759279.1:1263-12183 GCA_000465285.1 Eidolon helvum
TTCATCTCATTACGGGCCCTGTGGGCACAGCTACATAGTGCTCTGACCCCCCCCCCAAAAAAAAAGTCTTTGGAGGAGACCGACTGGCATAATAGACTTCTGACCTGTTGTCTACCCCAGGACTGAGTTTCTTGCTTGACCCAAACCTTCAGCAGCACCTGGAATTTGGGAATAGCCTGTACGAGCCTCTAAAATACTTCCGAGGAGAGGTGTCAGCCTATTCCTCCCACTTAGGTAGCGTCCGTCTAGACAGACCCACGAGGCCAAAGTGGCCGCCGAGTCTGACGGCAGGAGCAGCCCGAGTCTGCCGGCAGCAGCAGTGCCAGATGGCGTTAATCAAGCCACTGCTAGGAAGCGTGACTGCTGGCAACCGGTTTTCTCTACCCTTGCAGCTAACGTCCGTCATTTCAGGTAATGGAAAACATCAGGCGAGCCGTGGTCTGCGATACTGTGGTCCATATGAATGGAAGCCGTTGAGAAAGTGTGCCCAGGGGTGAGTAGGGCCTGGAGTGAGCCTCGAGGATCAGGTAGCCTTGGTGTGAACACCGTGAGCCCTTCAGATGAGCCACTTGTTATGACCCTCATTTTCTCATGCATAAGTAGGGTTCATAACGCCTTCCAAATATTTACAACTCAACAAAATGATGCTCTTGCATCCCGGCCACCCGGTTCGCTCTGTGTCTTGCCGGACCCCACTCTGCCAAGGGATTCCTCTCGGTGTTGACGATGCCGGGCCCTGCTCCAGCTGCAGGAATTCTCCCCCAAACATATATCCCAAGCTGGAAGGGCATTAACTCATTTAACCCTCGTGATAACCTTATAAGGGAAACGAGGTGCAGAGGGAATAAGAAACTTGCCCAAGGGCACAGAGCTAGCAAGTCGTGGAACCCCGATGCAGTCCCAGGTAGCCTGACTCAGAACCCAGCCCCTGGCCACAGTGCTGTGTTAACCTCAGTCACCATAGCTCTCCCGGTCCCCCTGCTGAGACAGCTGGATGAATTTCCTGGAGGGCATTCAAATGACATGATGCTGTATTTTCCAGCCCTTCCTTCCATTTATGAACTGATTATACCATGGCAAAGAGGGGCGGCTATGAAATGCCCCTTGACTCTTTCCAGCTTTCTGCTGATGTCCCAGCCTTCCGAGAGATGGGGCACACTTCATCTCTCTATTCACGGGTTCAAATACTGAACTGTCCACATTCCCCCACTTCGTGTGGAAGGCCTAGGGGCCTTCATTCAAACCTTCCATCGTATTCCAGATTTTCGGGAAGGCGCAAGTAGATTTGACCACCATTCTCTGTAGACAATTACTACGGTTAAGGCTTCACCTGGCTTGTTAGAATGAGGACGAGTCAAAACCGTCCAAAGTGTCGACATCCTCTCTGAAGGTCATCGGCACCACTAGTTAACCATCATGGCTGCCTGTTAGAATCTCTTGCGGAGAATTTAAATCGTACTGATGCCGAGTGCCTCACTCCAACCCTGATCGAGTCAGAATATCTGGCGGTGGGGCCAGCCAGGGGAACTGGATTTATATCACTGACTTTTGGGGGCCCTGTCTGCCCACTTGCCTTTCTTTCAGAAGCAAACGAGGAGAGAGAAAGGACCTAAACCCGGCCCCTTTGTCCACGCCCGTCCCATTCCAGAAAGGTCAGCTGGGAAAGGAGGTGGATGGAGATCTCGGCTGGGCGTGACCTGTCGATGCCAGTTCTCTTTCCTGGGCCCTCACGTACAAGGGCGGGCAGGAGCTGGCTTTGAAAGGAAGGGAGCAATTCAAACCAGAAATGAAAAGCCCACCGCTTGTTTGACCTGCGGCTAAATTTAGATCTGACCTCGCGGTGGTTCCCGGGTCAGCTTCGTCCTCCGTGTCCGGACAGCGGCAGCCCCGTGGTGTGCTACGTTTCCCCCTCACCTTGAACACTGGGTCTTATCTTTTTGGAGAGAGAACTCATTACGATAAATGTAGCAGGAGAGCATTCAAATGCAGGTCTGCCCTGCTTCGGAGAGAGGCTGCATTTTCCTCCGGTTAACTATAAACGTGGCAGCCCCACACTCTCGTTCAGCTCCACCAGCTGGGGATTCACTCTCTCTCCTTAATAACGCCAAACTCATTATAGACCGAAGATGGCTTATAAAATGAGAAAGTAGGAAAACAGACTACCGGGTGTTGCAGGGCTTGAAAGGAAGAAAAGGAGGCTCTTGACTGAGTGGCCGCACGTCGGGTTGTCTCCCCGCCAGCAGTGGGGGTGGGACGTCGGAGAAGCAAGGCTTGGCTTCCCGTTGTTCTGATGAACCTGGGGTCGGACTTGAGACCAGCTCTGCAAACTCGAGGGCTGTAGTGGTGCATCCCGCTCACCGCTGTGAGCCCGGGATGATGCTCATCAAACTGTAACAAGTCAAATGAAAATCAGCTTCGACTCCATGCTGCTGTTAAACTTCTGGCGTGTGAGTGTCTCCTCCCGGGTGGCGCTCTCTGAGTTCTGGAAGGGCACCTCGGGGCCCGAGAAGCAGATTTCAGAAACCAAGGCCCTTGGCCGTGGTCAGGCGGTGAGAGAAGCCGTGGGGTGTGTACTGGCTTCGCGGTCTGCCCTGCCGCTGGGCCTTCTCCACGGGGCAGGCGCACGGCCACCTGGAGCCCGGGGTGGACTTAGTCTCAGTGTTTGGGCCACAGAAAAGGGAGCCTTCCCCACCCCTCCCACAGGTAGCTAGACCCTAAGGACAGACTGGTGGGGTCGGCGCTGCAGGGAGGCTGGAGAGGAGTTGGGGGCGGGGCCAGGCAGTGGCTCTACCTTAGATCTCCTTCACACAGGCAGTGGCTCTACTTTAGATCTCCTTCACACAGCGACAGGGACCGGGTCCCTGGAAGCCCAGGGCGGGGAATGGGAGGTCTGTGCAGCCGACACAGTTTCCTCAAATTCAGATGTTCGGCGCTGGCGCCTGGTGGAGTGGGAAGAGCAGGTGCGGCCCCCAGGCCCGGCCTTGCCGTTCCCAGCCGTGTGGCTTGTCCGTCCGGCAGCCTCCGTCACCCTGGGACCTTACTCCTTTTAGATTTGCCGAAAGGGAGAGAAAAGCAACCCCAGCCCCTTGGCCGCATCTATCATTCCTTTCAGGAGCACCTGCAGGCGTTGCCATGGCAACAGGATCACAGCCCTGCTCTTCTCTGCCCGGGCTCGTTAGCGCCTCGCTGTCTGCTGACCACGGTGCTGCAAACTGTAGGGGCCAGAGGGTCTCCCAGCCCAGGGTCACCGCGCTACAAGTTCAGGACTCTGTCCCGGAGGAGGCCTGGAGCTGGTCTGTCTCAAGGGATCGAGGTCCCGGGAATCAGAGCTGTTGCTCGGGCCCCTCAGCTTGCGGGATGACCTCGCAGGGCGCAGTGCGGCAGGGCTGAAAGGCTCCCTCGCCCCCCGGCGACCGGCCACCCTCCCGTGGGCCCTGTCCCCACCCACCCCGCGGTGGCCGAGCGGCCAGAGCAGTGCCACCAGGAGGAGCACGGTGTGCACCCTTCCTCCCCTACAGCTCTCGTCACAGCTCACGGGGTGCGTTCCCAGCCTTGGGTTCGCCAGACAAGAGTGGAGGCACATGCCGTCACCCTCATGTTACAGATGGAGAAACAGGTGAAGACGGGCTAAGTGACATAGCCAGGGTCACCCCCCCGCGGAAGCAGGAAAGGTGAGAATGGGACCTGGGAAACCCCTCCGGATCCTTTGCTCTGTCCTCCGCTCCCCCTGCCCCAGGTCTCATGCTCTGCTTTGGCTTATCCAAGTGACTCTCGCAGACGCTGCCTCTAGGGTCAAAAAATGGTCCTGACGTGGCTTTCTCTGAACTATTTAGGTATTTTGCTTCTGATGGGTCAAAGAGTACCTGTGTTTCATGGCCAGTTTCACTTGGTGCCAGGTTAGTATCATAAGACCCTTGGGGAGGGAATTCTGGGTGGTGATGAGGTGGGTCATCCAGGTAGCAGAGGCAGGTGAGGGGCTCGTGCTGCGAAGGTGCTCAGAAGAGGCGCTGGGAGCCACAGAGGGCTGGAGCCAGGGAATGCCACTGCCTGGTCCGTGAGGGACGTTTGTCCGGTCTAGAGGGTCAAGACCGAGGCTTCTGCTTAAGGCGTGTTACAATTCCACAGTCTATGCAGTGGGTAGAATCTTTTTCAGTTAATAGATTAAGCAAAGTCACCTGGTGCGTCCTGCAACCCCTGCTAATTTGCTCTCTCATTATCACTTAGTCTTGGGTTATGGCTGTGGAAAAATGGAGCTGAACTTGAGGTGACTGCCCTCAGACAGCTTGCACTCAGGGAGGCAAGACGCCTTAGGAAGTCATTGCCTAACATGGGCACAAATTAGAGCAAAGTTCTTAACGTGGAGATCACGGAAGGGCTTCAGGGATCTGAGAAATCCCTGAAATTACATGCAAAATTGTGCAGTGTATATGGTGTGTTGGAGCAAGATGGAGGGAGGGAGAGAGGGAGAGAAATGGAGGGAGGGAGGGAGGGAGGGAGGGAGAAATGGAGGGAGGGAAGGAGTGGAGAGCCTCCTGTGGCTTTCTCTGGGTTCTCAAAAATTCAGAAAGCTCAAGAGACATTGATAAGAACCTTTTCGAAGGTGGCATAAAGTGGCCAGATTCAAGACATGGAAGCGCCAGAGACATCTTTGGTAGAGTTTGTGCCCAGCACGGAGCCTGGGGATAGAGAGATGGCCAGAGCAGTCTGCAGAATTGATCTGCACAGGCCCGGTCAGCTCCACACACACAAAGCCAGAGGAGGACAGGAACAGACCTTAGCAAGCCAACCGCACACCCTGTGCTAGTGACCTGTGACCCCTGCCCTGTTGGGGAGGGTCCATCTCTGCACCTGCCTTTAGCAGAGGCCTGGGATGGAGAGAGGGCGGGATGGAGGGCCCCACACAGCTACTGTTCTGGTTGTCATGCAAACAATGACATCTCAGCCTCGCTGCCCTCCTGTGGAGAACAGCCTTCTTTTTCCTAGGCTGGCTCAGTTCAAGGAAAACAAAAAGAACCCAGAAGGCAACATTTTCGGGGGCAGGAAATGGATGTATTTTACGCTTGTCAAGCGTCTAGTGAGATTCAGAATAAAACCCACCACTGTGAAAGAGAATGTGAAATTAAAGGAGCTTTTATCACCCTGGGTTCTGCCTTGTTTGAGATCCTTACCTTTCCATTGTGAAACATAAACCTTCTGTGTGTCTTGGCACCAAGAAACGCCTGGTGATGCGTTGTTGTTGATTTCTACTCATAGACCATCTGGGCAACCAAGCCGGGATCTGTAGGAATGCTTACGCGGTGGAAAGGGAACAGAGAAACTGGCTAAAACTTTTTCAGCAGTCAGTTTTATGTGTTTATGGCAATTACTTCGGCGGGAAGAAGAGGGAAGATTTACTACGTCTCGAAATGCAGAGCCTTGCGAATACTGTGCCGTAAAAGGCAGCCTTTGGAACATCGCCTGGCTTGGAAGTGGGCGGCTCTGCTTTCGGGAGCCTTGGCGGGACACCATCTGCTCCCAGGGTTGGAAGGGGGCCGTCCAGTGCCCCTCTGAGCCAGCAGGAGATGGTCCCAGCTCCAGGGAAAAGTTGGAGGGGACATAGGGAGGGGGGCGACCCTCAGGCGCCAGGGTGGTGGGCTTGGAAACTGCACTGAGGTGGGTTAGAGGTGACCCAGGAGCCCGCCACTTAAGTTCTTGGAGCTTTCCTGTTTCCCGTCACGACGTTACCCGTCAGGCCTTCTGATAAACGAGTCCTTACTTTCCTAAAAATAGAAGCTCTTGTCGACGTAGGGGAAGGGAACTGACAAACGTTTGCTGAGTTCCTACTATGGGCCAGTCAGGCTTTTAGGCGCTTGACACGCCTGTTTTTCTCTAGAACTGGAATTTATTCTGGGCGATCAAGAGTTTATTTATAGCTGGGAAATGAAGTATCAACGAGGCCAAATGCTTGCCTAAGGACACTCAGGTAGTTAAGTAATGGAGCCTAAAAGTCTCCATTTTTTCGCTGTATAGTGCTCTCATATTTTAGAAAATTACTCCAGCAAATTTGTAGTATCCTGAGCACTGGAAATTATCCTAGAGCACTAGAAATTATGTGGTTCAACCATCCTTTTCGTGTGGGAACCCCTGAGAGTTGGAGAATCCTGTGCTTACGTGTTTTCCCAGCTCCATCACTGGTAGACTGGGTCTCTGGAAAATTCACCTGTGGCTCCAGGTCTGACCCCCTCGGGTGCCGATGAATGAAGTGCTAGAACCCGAGGCTAGCTCAGCCTGCTGACGATTCTGGTGGCTTTCAGGGCAGTAGGATCCATGTTGGGACCAGACTGGGCCCAGGTCTTATTCACAGGAGACACAAAAGCTTTGCTGAGTAGAGTCGTTGCTCAACAAATCCTCGCTGAATTGGATCATGAGAGAAGATAGAAGGTACGCAGAAAACTAGAAGGAAATGAGTTCATGCCCCCCAGACCATGTTGGGACCAGACTGGGCCCAGGTCTTGTTCACAGGAGGCACAAAAGCTTTGCTGAGTTGAGTCGTTGCTCAACAAATCCTCGCTGAATTGAATCATGAGAGAAGATAGAAGGTATGCAGAAAACTAGAATGAAATGAGTTCATGCCCCCCAGACCAGAAGCAGTCTCTCCCAGGTGGAGCTTCCTGTAGCACTGAGGCGGGTGGCTAGAAGTCACAGCTTGAGAAGCAAATCCCAAACCATGGAGTCTCTGTGGCCCCAGCGAGGAGGAAAGCGGAAAGCAGCCCAGGCCAGACGCAGTGTCCAGTGTCCAGCGGCCCCATGAACAGCCCTGCAACCTTGCTCCAAGCCCAGCAGCGAGCTGGGACTACAATGTCATGAAACTCGATTCCATCTGTCAACTTTATAATTAGGTGGGGAATTTCATCGATGTCTCTGGACATTGCAACTACCTAATATATCATTTTTCAAACTTGAAATAAACCAAAATAAAAATAAGCCAACTTGCAAGCTGATGTTGCTAGCCCAGCCCGGCTGCTTTAAAATCATCATTACGGCCGAATGAGGAGTTTGAGTAATAATCTGTGCGCTGCATGCCAGAGCTGGTGTGACATGCTTCACAGCGCTTTATTTCTATCCATCTCGGCTCCGGAGTGTCCAATACCGCAGTCTGTACGAAATGCTACGAGCCTCAACGGTCCCTGGCTTCCAAGCTCCTCAAATCTTAATGATAACACATTAGTACAGCATTTTTTTAGTTTATAAAATGCTTTTACAGATATTATCTCGTTTGATTCACGACTTACTATCTCCCTGTAACTCACAACCCCTCTATGAAGAATTAGTCTCCTTTCATCTGGAAGGAAGCCAAGAGTTAGGAGAGGTGACTTTCCCAAGTTCACACAGGCCGTAATTGGCCAAGTAAATCCTTGATGCTGGGTCTTCTCCCACTACTCAACAGCACCGTATTCATCTCAAGAGCAGTGCTGGTCGACGTCAATGCAAATGTTAGTTGATTACGCCTAGTGACAGGGCGCTCGCTCTCGGAGCACCTCATTGCGTGGTGGAACAGCTCTGGTTGGTTGAGCGTTGAGGCAAAATCTGGCTCCATCTCAAGCCCACCACCCAACAGAGTGTGTCTGCTCTCCTGCAAACGGCCTTCAAAAGGGACAGCTCCACATGACGAATGGCCACGCACGCCACATCATGCATCTCATCCTTCCCCATCTTCTAAAAAAAAAAAAAAAAAGGATTTTATCAAGTGCTTTGCTGAAACAAATGAACCGATGTCATAAGACGTTTCTAAGGTGAGTTGGGCAACATCGTCGCCACTGGCTGGGCTCACGCCCCATCTGGCTAATCCCCAACGACAGAGTTCTGCCAGGAACCATTTTGCGCTAACCGGCTGGAGTTTCTGAATTTCTGCCTGCCCTCACTTTTGGAAATCATTTGCTATGGTTTTCTTACTTCCAGTGGCTCTGAAAAGCCTGACAGTTTGCTTCGTCTTGATGTTTACCTTTTGTGAGCCTAGAAATTCCTTGTAACCAGCTGTGTCTTGTCTAGTCTCTCCTGTCTGATGTGGCTCTCAGCCGGTCTTCCTGTCTGTCTGCCTTTGCTTCCAGAAAGACGGTTCTCACAGGAGGTTGGAAGTACAGGGTGAAGCTGCTTTACTCCTGTGGCCCCTGCTTGGAAGAAAATACTCTTCTTCTACAAACGTGAAGTACAGGCCCCTTTGTTAGAATGCACACATTCTAACGCACACACCTTCCACTGTGCTTCAGAAGACGCCGCCCAGCAAGAGCCAGGCTGCACGGGCCCTGGACAAGCAGGTGAGCCGGCCTCCTGGCCCTCCGCTCTGGGACGTGATTCTTGTGGCCCAGCTACAAACTCACTCCCTTTCAGCATCTCATCACCGAAATCCCCCCCAAGGGGAATCAGATCGGTTATGTCCCCTAGAGCCAGCGGTCTGGGTCTGCCGTGGTCCCTTCAGGGGACAGTTCCTGTCAGAAGGCGTTTGGGTGTCACGGCACTCGCCCACCCCGTGTGGGTGACTTAGGTTGAGATCACCTTCTGTTCAGTAAACCCCAGTTCACTGCCTTGAGGCTGTGTAGTGCCTCTGGTCTGTGTGAGGGAACATCTACCGAAGAGACTCTCCTGGGAAAGTTCTAGATTTTGAGACTCTTCTTGCTGGTAGTACGTAGTACAAAGCTTTATTTATTTGTTTGTTTGTTTGTTTATTTATTTATTTGTGCCTACAGCACCTGGTCTCTCTAGGTGCAAAGCTGTTATTTTCTGATGAGAGTTTGGAAGTCATCTGAAAGTCGAGACAGGAGGGGATAGAGGCTCCCCGAGGCCACTTGACTTCCTGAGGGCACACAGCTGATAAGCTGGAGGAACTAGACCTCGAACCCAGGGCTCTCTGACTGGTTCCATGGTTCTTCTCCAGTATCAAGCAAACAAAAACTCCATCTCCATCTTACAGAGGATTGACCGTGAGTTCTCTCTTGGGCTCTGCGCCATGAACTTGACGAGCTTTTCTCTGAGAAAGCCTGTGCCTCAGGCCCCTCCCGCGATGTTTGAGGAATCTCTTTGGAAACTTGGGGTTAAAGTTTGCGATTCTAACCTTATGGTTAGTTAGCCCATGGGGAGGTCAGGTAGGCTTCCTGGAGCAGGTGAGGTTTGGGGCAAACCGAATATTGCTGACCAGAACGTACCCAGGTAAACCACCACCCCCGCTGTAAACCAAAACACTTGGTGCCAGGTACCTCATCCATGCTCAGCAGACTGGGCTGATGGGCAGCAAAGATTTGAGCCTAAGATGGTTTTCTCTTTCCTAAAATCAGAGGATAAAGAATTGGATTCTTCCTTCCTCATTTTATCTGGTCACTGTGAACTTAAGAAATAAATCTCTAAGCTGTGAATTTAGATAAAGAAATAAACCTCCAATCTCAAAGGTACCGGTCCTGTTATTTTTAATTCCTTCTCTTCCATATATTTCTCACCAGTTGTGACAAGGCCAAGATTTCAGACTTCTGTCCATCCAGTCGAGGCTGCAGGTGGGTATGAGTGAGGCCTCAGAGGCTGGGGCATTCAGAGGGCAGCCTATTGGAGACGGTTTCCTTCCAACTGCGGTGCCAGGTGTGGGGCCCACAAAGTCAAGCGTTGTCTCCCTGGGCTAATCCTGTCTTGCTTTCAAGGCTCAGGTGAGCCCTCTTGTCCAGTAAGCCCCTAGCGATCACTGCAGCCCACCCTCACCTGAGCAGGTCTGCAGTCCCGGGCTCAAAAGGTGCAGCCTGGGCTTAGAAAGCTCCCTCCTCATCCCCCACACCTCCCACCTCTTCCTCTGTCCTTTCTCCAGAATTCAGGCCATGCTTCTCTTGCTGGGAGCTTGTTCGACACCCCCAGACTGGGTTTGGGACCCTGCCCCTCACCCTACCCCCATGACATTTTTTGTTGCAAGGCCCCTAGACCACTGACCAGAGTCTGTCCCCTCCCGGATGAGGCCACCTCCGTGACAACCCTCTGTGTCCGTGCAGGCAACAGCAGCTGTGGCGAGTGTCTTTGGGTGTTGGCCACGCCGGGGGGGGGGCTGTGCTCACGGCCGGGGTGTGCAGGGCAGTGTCCAGTTGCCCTCCAGCTGTCTTCTATGTCCCGGCCCTCTCCCAGCCTGGTCCCCAGGGGCTCCGAGGGCGTGTTTGGGGGCCGTCGGCATCCCCTCCCCTCGGCAGAGAACTGGGCTCTGGGAGTCTGGAAACGTGCTCCTTCGTCTCTGCCGGTTTTCATTCTTCTTCAAAGTCGGTATTTAGCTTATTTTCAGGCCCCAGGTAAAATCCGCCAGGTCCCTCCTGATCTGAGCATGCCGTCGTATGTTTAAACTCGACGGGAGACCCGGGAGATGAATGGTTTACTCCTAATTTTCACTCACGAAGTGACGCGATGGCTAAGCCTCAGCGTCCCACCAGCCACCGTGCGTTCGCGGGCTGTGGAATGAGAGGCGGAGTCGGGCGGCCTCAGAGCTCAGCTGACTGGGCAGAAGTCGCAAACACCTGTCGGAGGATCCGATCAGTCACGGGCCAGAGCTGGGAAAGACCTCTGCCGTTCGGCCTTTTCTCTCCGAGCAGGTTCCTGTGAACGGTGAGGTCAGGCCTGGGCGGGGGATGCATCTGTGTGTAGGGGCCGCGGAGTTTCCATGCAGAGAAAGGTCCGTCGTTTCTTACTGCAAACCCACCGCCCATGGACTTGAGGCCCTCGTCCGCTCTGCCCTCCAGGGTGACGCAGGATGGCCAGTTTCCCTGTACTTGGGGGGCTGGTCTTTAGATGCCGCCAGGTGGTTCCCTGAGAGGCTTCTCGGTTCCTAAGTGCATGCGATGGTGGGCACAGCACTGAGCGCCTCGGCAGGACATACACCGGAGGGACAGACAGACAGACCCTCCCCGGCCTGGAGCAGCCTCCCAG
>KE759279.1:12231-30437 GCA_000465285.1 Eidolon helvum
AGCCGGCTCCTCAGCGGAGGTGATGCCGACGGTCATGCCCCCTCTGTAGATGGCCTACAGCCCTTGGCACTTCGCCCTGCCGTCCCTCCGAACACACCGTACATGTGCCACGTCACCCTCTCAGCCCGTGGGGCTCCGACACCACGTGGGGCTGCCCGCTGGGCCTGGCCCTCTGCCCGGCCGCGTGGCTCTGTGCTCCGGGAGGTGGCCCGAGACCTCGTTTCCTGCGTTCTCGCTGCGCCCTGGACTCTGGTTCGCGTTGGGGGGTGCTCGGGGGCGTTCTCACCCCGAGGGCGGGGCCTCGCTCACCTGTCGGCTCCTCTAGTCCCCGCTGCCACTTCTCGGGCCCCTGTGGGGTGCAGCTGCCAGACTTGTCTCGCTCCGTCCGTTTCTGACTGGGAATGGTGGGTTTTCGCTTACTTGTCTTTTTAGATCACCCGTCTCGGGAGTCTGCCTCTGCCCTACATCATCACAAAGGGCTCCCCGGCCTCGCAGAACACGGGCATCGCATTTTGTTCTGAACTCAGATTGAACTCAACCTGACCTCGATGGCCGTCCCTGACTCTCATATTACATTGAACTGGTATCTTAAGTGCTTGCTCTGTTCTAGGCTGGGCTTTAAACACCACAGCTCATCTAATCCTCACCAGAACTGCATGCCGTAGGAACCGTGGCCCCCCACTGGAGGAACAGAAGCTCAGCGTGTTTGAGTAACGTGCCTCAGGTCACACAGCCGGTGAGGGGGGGCAGCCGAGATTCAGACCAGACCGTCGGGTTCCTGAGTGGGAGGTCGTCAGCATTACTTTATGCCGCGGTAAGACGGCAGGGAGGTTTGTGTGGTTTATTCATCCCCGGCCCTTAGAACGGCGTCTAGTTCGTCCTAGAAAAACACATAAAAATGTGTCGAACGAGTGAATAGATAAACCAGACAAAGGAGTGAGAGACGTCTCCAATTTGGGGAGCCTCAGAGGAGGGTTCCTTCCCCTTATGTTTAGATCAATGGTTCTCAAACCACAGTGTGGGTCAGAATCCCCTGGAAGGCTTGTGAGAAGTCAAATGGCCGGGCCGCACCTCCAGAATTTCTGATCCACTGGGTCAGCCCTGGGGGTGTGCGTTTCCGAAAGCTGCCAGGGGCTAGGGGACGACCCATTTCGGGGAGCACTGGCTTAAGTAAAATCCCATACACTTTCACAGCAGGAAGGGTGGCTGACAGGGTGCGGGCTGCAGCAGTACCCCCAGAAGGCAGGAGCCAGTCACCCAGTGCCCACTGGTCCGCCACATCCCAGACGGGGGCTAGCCCCGGACTCGGACACCCCTGTTTGTGCAGCTCGTGGCTGGCACCAGACGCACCTCTGTCAGCAGCGTGACCAGCAGTAGCCTCCGCCGGCCTGAGCCCTCCTGGTGCCGGGTCTCCACTGGAATGCCAAACGCAGAGTGGAGATTAAGTCACAACAAAAGTACAGACCACCTACCACACGCCAGGCAGACACACGCGTGTGCGTGCGCACACACACACGCACACACACATATATCTATGCGTTTTTGCTGTGACGGCATATACGTGGCCCTCAAGATCCTTGCGTTCTTCAAAACTGCATAACAAAAATCACCAGGCTTATAGGAAAATAGGGTTGGAGGCGGATCACCCAAGTCTACATGGACCGAAAAGCTGACAAAACCGTCACAATTAGCAGTGAAAATACGCGCTGAGTATTTAGCTGTAACTTCACCGGTATTTCCATCCGGTAACACAGGCAGTCCGTGCTTGGCCGCCTTAAACTCGGGGTGTGCACGACCTCCACTGAGATGCGGTGCTGGACACTGCTCTTCATCCAAATGAAAAACCCGCCTGAGGTGTCCCTTCTTCACTCATCCACTGGGGACCGTCTCCACCCGCAGCTGCACCCAGAAGGCTCAGCAGGCCCAGCAGAAGGCCTTCACGCACGGCTGTGGCATCTTTACTCGGGAGAAAGCTCTCCCCGCTGCTTCCGAACTCCAGCGCGCCAGCGACAAACCTGGAGCAACGCGACCTCTTGCGTGGTAACAGCGGGGACTGGTTCCGAGCTGGCCAGCCCCGTTCGGAACCCAGCTGACCGGGAAGCTCCGCACCTACTCCCATGCTGCTGCCCTGGCTGGGCGAGGGGTGCGCCAAGCAGAGCCAGCGGCGGCCGTGTGCGGCTGGCTGTGCCATGCTGCAGACGGCGTGGCCGCAGGGGTGCGAGGCCACCGTGGACGGGCTCTCCAGCACCGGGCCTGCGTCCTGCCCTGCTGTCTGCCCACAGCACCTGTGCATGCGTATGTACAGGAGGGTGGCCAGGGGAGGGCCCTGGGCCAGGCCACAGAAGAGGCGACAGTCTGACCAAGGGTGACCGGGGGGTATAGCCGCCTCTGGCAAATGTCTGAGAGGCTTCAGAGGCGGCAGTTGCTGTCTGTGGCCCCACGGGCAGGACAAGGTCCCCACTCCGGGGGAGTGATGACCCTCAGCTCCCAATCTTACCCTTGTTCTTAAGTCGTTTGGGCTTGTCTTGACTTCTGTCCTCCTCCTGATGTTCCGGAACTCTCCCATTAAACCATGAGGCCCGCAGGACCCAAACTTCGCTCCGTGGCTTCCTTGCTCTGTGATATGAGGGCCGTGGGCGGTCTGGGCTCAGAGTCAGACACAGTCAGGGCCGCCCCACGACCATTTGCCCCGTGACCACGGGCTCCCAGCCTGCAGATTTCCTGTTTGTAAAATGAGGCTCATAATTGACTTCACAGGGTCGCCATAGCCCTGAATGAGATCAGGAATTCTAGAAGGCTGCCGAGCGCTGGTCAAGCCCTGTGGGAGGCATGAAAGGGTCGACGACAAAACCAGGCTTCTAGAAGCCTCCAACGTATTTGAGGCAGCGAGACACACTTTGAAAGCAGAAAATCATCATCTACATATTTCGATGTGCCGATTAAGTGGTATAGAGAATAACGTGTGGATCCATTTGTTTCCTGCCCAGAACTAGCACCGAAGAATTACTCGTCAAGGGAGGGCGGGATGGATGTTCGGGTACCCTGTCCTCAGCCTCTATTCATAAAACCTATTAGGAGAATGGAGAAACGATTCTTCTAAAGCGTCGTCGTTCCCTTTGTTCTCATCCGTGGGCCAGGTGTAGGTTCCAAAGGTAAAGCAAAGCTGCTCTGAAGCTCTCTGAGAGTGGGCGTTCGTTTCCATCCACGCCTTGCTCCTCCCCCACCCTCCTCAGATGCGGGTGGATGGGGTTCAAAAGGAACAGACGGGAGCCTTGCCGAGCAGAGCATTTTCAGCCCTTCGATAAATTGCCCCTGTGTGGCAGGAGCAGCAAAGCACTCCTGACGTCATCTGCGGGAGCCTTGTTTGGTTTTCACGGGATGCTTTCTGGCTGAGCAATGCTCGTGCCTGTCCCCGAAGGTGACATTTGTTTTGCTGTGCTCAGCCCACACACCTGCGCCTCTTAAGCGAAGCCAAATGTGCCCGTCCAGGACAGGTGGACAAGCGGCGAGGCTGGGTCGCTTGGGTTTGTTCTGTTCTCTCCTCCCCGCTGCTGGGTCTTCGGGTCCACTGATTTTCAGTGCTTTGATAAGCGTCTACAGGCTGGGTCGCTGAGGGTGGTTACCTCCAGCACACGCCACGCGACACTTTGTGAGTCTGGTCGTTGCTGAAGCGTACGTGCCCCCGGCATGTGGCCGGAGATGAATGCGTGTTCCATATTCAGCGAGGGCAGGTGATGCCGGATTTATTCGCTGACATGAATTTAGTGATTGTAAATGTCACAGCCTCACACTGTTTTTAAATACGTTCATGACTTCAGAGTCAATGGGAATTTGAATTTCGAGAGCTCGTTATTTCTCTTTCCAGGAAGAGGGGCGGGGGAACCACACAGATGTAGTAACATCTGGGTTTCTCTGGTGCCTGACTCAGGCCCGTTGGACGTGAGCTCGGCTCCAGCTCCTTCTGCTGAGCTCTCGCTGGGGGTGAGGACACGATCCAGCGAAGACAGTGCTGGTTCCGAGTCCTCCTCTCTCCGTGTGGCCTGCGTATACGCGGTCCCGTTACAGAAGACGAACAAACGGGTGTTACAGATGATCGACAGTATGTTGGCATTACAGACAAAATAGCTTGGTTCTCTGTCACGATGAGTGCAGCCTTCATAAAACCAACTTGCAAATGACGCTTTCCCCACCTCGGTCTGAGGGCTTAATCGAAATGATTTACAACGCCATTACATCGTCTCAAACTCTATAGCAGGGAATTAGAAACTACACAATTGAGAGAGAGAGAGAGAGAGAGAGAGAGAGAGAATTCATCCAGAAAAACAGAAAAAGCTCAAGACAGATATTTCCTCCAAAAGAAATACTTTGCATAAAAATAAGACAGCTTTGAATTGCACCAGAAATAACAGTTCACGTTTATTAATGCTGACCAATGCCAGACTCTGTACGTACATTTTCTCTGGAGAAGAATCCTTGAGTCTCCTAGCTGGGTGGGGGTAAGCCTGACTGCAAATTAAGATGCTAGGTTTTCTCGAGAAATGTTGTAGTGAATGTATTCTACCATGTAATGCTCAGAACAATCCTACGAAGTGGGACCACAAGATTTAAATTTGCCGTTTTACTTTCTCTCTGGATTTTCATGCCTACCTTTTAGGGCACAATTAAAAGTTAAGGGGCAGAGACACCTGCCCCGAGGACCCCAGCTAGCATTGTCACCTAGGACCATATAGGATTCCTGCTGAATTTGCCATTGGCTCCCTGAAGACATTTCTGAAATTTAAAAATAACAACCCTTCCTATGTGAATAGTATTTCTTTATATTTATCGAGTGCATTTTCTTATACAGTTTTATATAGCTCTGAACAAGGCCCTGTGAGGAAGGTATTATTGTCACTTGCAAATGAGGAGCCTGAACCCCTAGAGGTTAAATGGCTTTTTTAAGAGCACCAAAGGATGCACTCTATAATCCTGGGAACCTTGATGTCCCCTTTGCCTTCCACTGTGCTCCAGCTACTACTAGTGCATTACAAACCACCCCAAACAGCGTCGTCAAACAGCCACCCGTGTGTGACGCTCCTGGATTCTGTGGGTCAGGAATATGGAGAGGTCGTAGTGGGAAGGACGGGCGGTTTCTGCTCCGTGTTGGCTGGGCCCTGACTGGGAAGGTTGAGGTGACAGCTGGAAGCTAGAATTATCCGGAAGCTCATCACTCATTGTGTCACGGTGGAGGCTGGCCGTTGGCTGGAACTTCGGTGAGGGCTGCTAGTCAAGGCACTGCCACGCGGCCTCTCCATGTGGCTGCTCGGGCTTCCTCACGACCTGGTGCCTGGGCTCCAAGATCAGGTGTCCCAGAAGGAGCTGGGCAGCGTCACATGACCTTGATGGCTCAGCCTCGGAAGCCACGTGAGCTTCGTTGGTGGCCTCACCCGCGGAAGCCACGTGAGCTTCGCTTCTCCTGTAGCCACAAACCTGCCCGGGTTCATGGGGAGGGAAAATAGAGGTCACCTCTCTGTGGGAAGAATGTCAAAGTCACATTATGGGAAGTGCAAGTGCGTGGAAGATGTCACTGCAGCCGCCACACGCTGTCGTACCCCGACTGGAGGAAGCAGGTTCTTATTGTCGTTTGGGGGGCTGCTTTGGGAAAGGTTTTCTGGGAGAGAAGGGGAGCCCCTCTCCTTGGTGCCTCCCTCACACCTTCCGTTCTGAGATGAAGGGCCGTTTGCAGGAGAGGGGGACCGGGGCTCGGCTGGCCAGGGCAGGTTTGTCCTGCATTCTCACTTCACGAGTAGGGCTGACAAATGGGCATTGCTGTGGCATCGGGAGCTTTCTGGTTTCTAAAATCGCTTCTCTCTGCCTAATTCCGTGGGAGATTCAAGATGGTTTTCCACACAGCACCCACACACAGCACCCACACACAGACACCAAATGGGGGCAGGAAGTAAAAATCAGCAACTCACATGAAAATGACACTTGCTATCAAAACCCCCCCTTCCAGTGGTTGGACGCCAGGGTGAGCTCCGAGCCTGCCTGACGTCGGAGCCCCAGGGCCGGAGTGCTTGTGGACTCAGTGTCTTACACGCTCGCCTCCGTGCTCTGTCCCCACTTGCTTCCCACGCATTGCAGGCAGCTGGGTACCCCTCGCTTCCCGGGAGTTTTAAAGACGCTTCCTACTTTTTAAAAAGATGACAATGGCCCGTGTCCGTGACACTTCAGAGGCACAGCTGGGTCGTTGCCAGGCCGCGGTCAAGGGCACAGTGCTCCTCGTCGTCCTGCAGCTCCCACCGGCCTGTTCTCGACGGCCGTGCCCCCCGCCACCTCCCAACCTCCGAGGACACAAAGAAATCAGCAGAAACAAGTGAAGATGTGAAAAATGAGTCCGACCGTCTCAAAGGCAAAAGGGAGGAAAACAAAAGACTACCTTCTCTTTCTTTTTTGCCTTTAGGAGGAGAGGAATTCTTTGAGCGACTCTTTTTTTGTTTCGCACGGAGCTGACTGACGTGGCCTAATGATCCCACTCTTCATTCTTCGCAGTTTCTAAATTCTCTGCGTTATTTGACGGGGTCCGTTTCGGCAAACTGTACAAAAGTGATACATTCTGAGTCTGAAGAAATGAACCAGAAAATGAGCATCTCCTGAATATTGGTTATTTTCTTTGGTGGGGGGAGGTTTTGTTCTACTTATTATTGTTTTGGAGATGCAAAGGTTGGTGGGATGGGTTTTGAGGTCCGAGGGTGGAGGAGACGGGGGCCTGGAGTTCCCCGCAGGTGCGTGGCCTGGCTGTATCCTGTGCTCTGGTCGTTACCCCAGGCTCTTCCCGAGGATGAAAGGGATGGCATTTGGGGCACAGAGCACGGATCCCAGCACAGAGTAAAATGCGCTCTGAATGCTAATTGTGACCCTTTGCACAGCCACATCTGATTCGTCTCCCTCCCGTTTAAGACGCTTCACGGGCCCCCTTCCAAAAATTGTAACTTGACCTTCACAGCCTTGCATCATAGGGACCCAACTCAGCACTCCAGAATCATCTTTGGGCTCCTCCCTAAAGCCACACGGAACCGCTTTCAGGTTCTAGAATGTTATGGGCTCTTTTCCTCCTCAAAGAAAGGAACAGCACCTGTTCTTTCCCCCTGCATGAATCTTTCTTCTCTCTCCCTCGACCTGACCAACTGCTACCCACCTGCCAGTCTCGGCTCAGGCGTGACCTCCTGCAGTCTGGAACCGGAACCTTGGGTAGGCGTCTAGCCCACCCTCTGCCCAGGGCCCTTGTCGTGTTTTTTTGTTTTGTTTTGTTTTGTTTTTTCCGATTGCGCTTGTCAGACAGTTCTCTGATTCTGTTTCCTGTGTATCGGGAGCAGAGTGGTGTTGGCGATGGCAGACAGCGAGTCCACTCATTTCAGAGTCTTGACGAATAGCTGTGAGCACATTCCCATCTTTCAGGGGTAGAGATGTGGGTTTCTCTGGGCAAAGGTGACGCTTCTGTTCTGAAGAGAAATCTCTTAAGAGCTCCTGAGTCACAGGAATACGATGTCCTTAAGATCCTCTTGCTATTCTTGGAAAAAGTGGAACAGCCGTTAACCTGAATTCAGACGTTTTATTCCGAAAAGTTTTTCTGCTTGGAATGGTAAGTCGCGGGCTCCTCTTGAGCCAGAGCTGTGTTCTCAGAGCTGCTGCATTTTCCTCCCATTTTGTGATGTTTCTTGGCTCTGCTTGAGTGTGGCACGAATTGTGGTCGTTACAGAGGTGCTTGGTCAGAGGGAGGCGAACGTTCTATTCACAGACGTTTTTAGCAGAAAATCAAGACTTAAGACCCGAGGTTTCACAGAAGACAGGCAGGAGTGATCTCCATCTATTGCTAGAGAAGAGGCCATAAACGATCTGACCTAATCATTGATATGCTAAATGTGATGAGATTTGACACGGAGACATGCAAGATGTCTAGACCAGGGGGGATGCAAGTTCCAGCTCGTGGGCCAAAGCCGGCCCACCACCTCTTTCGATGATGACGTTTTGCTGGAGCAGAGCCACACCGACCTGTTTGCACACTGTCCAGCCCACGGAGCCCAAAACATTTACCACGAGGCCCTTTCCAAAGACAGTGCCGCTGCCTGGTCTATACCGCTGTGTCCTGATGTGACTGTCTCATCGGGGTTCGCGTCTGTGGGTGGTTACGGGGTCCCCGCCCCCCGAAGGAGAAGACGTGCGCACTGGCAGCCGCAGGACTCGTTCTGGCTGGAAGCGAGGCCGGGAGAGGAAAGCCATCGAAGGAGGACAGTCCTTCTCCTCGCTGTGGGTGTCGCCTGCCACTTCGGGGCTGCCTGCCTGCCCTAGAGAGGACGGAGTCACCACTGCTCCTTCCCGAGTGGCCCTTCCGTGCTGGGCTGTCACGTTTGAGCTCGCACGGCCCGTGCGATGTCGCTCCACAGGGTCAGTGTATCTCCACGGCCTGTAGGGAGGGGGACGAGGTTCTAAAGTCTCTTTGGAAGAAGACTTCCTTCGGCTTGGAGTCCGAGCACAATGCAACGACTCCGCTGCCCAGTGCACGATGCTTCCATCCCTTCTGGGTGATTATAGATTCCCCCGCCGACGCACGTTACTCACACTTTTTTACGCCCTCCACCCTAACACCCACCCTCTGTGTACCCGGAAAGCCCACCACTGCCACTAAATCCCCCCAGAACCCGTAGTGTGGCTGTTCCCTCACACTAATGACCAAGTGCCACCAACGAGCCACCTTCTACCCAAGACTGTGTCACCAGAGCAGCTAGCTCGTCTGCCTGGCATCCTGTCAAGATTCCTTAAGGGGTTAGTGGTTCATGTCTGCTTCCCCAGGAACAGAATAGCAAACCGTAGACCAACTTTAAATCATCCTCAGTGAGATCCAAGTTTCATTTCAGACTCTCTGAGGCCACCTGAAGGTGTGGAACTCGCTGTCTCCTCTTTAACTCAAAAGTGTCACCTCAGGATCTGAGTCACATAGGAGCCCCCGATGGAGAAGCCTTTTACGGCTCCACAGCACGCTGACAACAGGCTCTAAATTAGAGGGTGCGGCAGGCTGAAATGAGCTTAATTTTCCATACAAATGTGGGCTCTTGGAAAGAAATCACTTTTTTTTTTCAGGTCTAAAATCTATTTTATCTCCTCTAATTAGGAGAATATGTAAAGCAAGAGCGGGGAATAGCATTCAATTTGCCATAAAAAGCCAAACCAGTCGTTTGTAAGATCACACTTTCCCAACAAGCTCTGGCCCATTAGAGGCGGTCATACATTATTCAGGAGCCACTTGTTAACCGCGTGCATCATGCAGATTCTCTCGAATTACGTTTAGGACGAATGAGGTTCATCTCCCAGCTTTAAATAGGCTATTAGAAAAAAGGGATAGATATAAAAACCGGAAAGCAGCAGATGATTTCAGGAGCATCAGTATGAATGTAGGATGGGGAGACTTGAATGAAAGAGTGACAAGCCCCCACCTCGGAGCCCTGTGTGAAGGTAGAGTCCAACAGGTAACAAATTGTTGACATCTTCATCTGTGTCTGCTGTGGGGTCCTTCCATTCTGGGGGCTTTTCATTTCTGAGATTGACCGCATATTCACCTTCCAGGAGATTCTCTTCTTGGATCTTAGAGGTGTGTGTGTGCATGTGTGTGTGTGTGTGTGTGTGAGAGAGAGAGAGAGAGAGAGAGAGAGAGAGAGAGAGAGAGAGGGGGAGAGAGAGAGAAACTTAGCAAGCTTGAGCTGCTGTAACAAAGTTTCATAGACCAGGTGGTTTCTAAACAACAGAAATCTATTTCTCATGGTTCTGGAGGCCGGAAGTCTGAGACTGGGGTGCCATGTGGCCGGGTTCTGGCGAGGAGAGCCCTCTTCCAGCTTGTATCCTCATGTGGCAGAAAGATAAATAAAGAGCTCTCTGAGGTCCCTTTTATAAGGACATTGATCCCATTCCTGAGAGCTCCACCCCAGGATCTCATTTCTTTCCAAAGGCCTCACACCTCCCAATACTGATTGGCAATCAGTATTGAAACATATGAATTTATTTTTTGAGGGGGAGCGGGGAGAGACATTCAGTCCATACCAATAGCTCTGAGGAGCCAGGGGTGAGTTTTGCCTGGTGAACTTTGTCCAACCAGCAAGTGCTCTGGGAACTTCGAGGTGATGAGGGGTCTCGGCAGGAAAGGGCTTTCGAGAAGGTAGGGCTTGAATGGCGCCCAGGGAGAGCGGATGGATTTGAACGGGCACCGGGTAGGCAGCAGGTAGGCAGCATCCTGGAGGATGGGGCGGGAAGAAGCTGCTGGAGCACAGGCCTAGAGAGGACCATGGGTCGGTCAGCGTGTGAGGATGCCACGCGCCTCGCGTCGCTGGTTGGCACCGGCCTCTGGGTGCTCACGGCATCGGGAGGCGGAGGCCTTTGGTGATGAGATTCTGAAGCCTCCTTTCCTAACAGGTGACTGTCTGAGCCCCCTGGGCAGTAGAAGGAGGCGCTCAACGGCCCTGGGAATTTGCTCCTGAAGAATTCGCTCTGAGCTGCGCCGGCCAGCCGTCCACTCTGAAGGAGAGGCTTGGTGGATCAATAAGCCGGAGAAGGCCAGGGGCCGCAAGGGAGTGTAGAGGAGGTAATTAAAAGAACTTCTCACGCAGGCGCCCTTCCGGGGATTAACAGAGATCTGAATAATTACACCTCACTGGGGAAGTTAGAAGAGAAATAAAATGAAGAAGCGCTTTGGTGCTGAGGTCCTGGCTGTGCAATGGGGGAGACGCGGTGTGTGGACCAGTTGGTGTATGGACCAGTTGTGAAGTGAAGCCGAGAGGGGACAAGGCCCACCCAGGGGCCCCCACCCAGCTCCTGCTCAAATGTCCCGCTCCTGCGACCTGGGAACTGGGTTTCCTACGTCTCTCTGGCCCCTTTCCTTCTATCTCCACGGTCTCTTTCCAATCCTCACTCCTCCTGAAGCCTTCGGCCACACCCTGGCACACACACTATTCCATCATCTTTCCTCGGGATTCCTGCAGTTGTCCCCCGGCCGGGCACCCACTCGGGGCTCTTCCCAGCCTCACCAGAATTTAACTTCCGGAAAGCAGCCTCAGTGACCCTGCCAAGCGTTGCCTCAGTGCGACATTCAAAGCTCTCTCCAGTGTGACTTTTCGGACTTCATTTCCTCTTCTCCTGTTCGCTCCTGTAAAAGTAAGCTCCCTGATGCCATAGTTGCCCCACCTTCCTGCCTCAGTGCCTTTGCACGCCCAGGAACGACTTCTCCCTTTCTGGGCTGTCTTTGAGTTCAATTATAGCTCCTCCGGGGAGCACCGCCATCTCCCGCAGCCGCAGTCGATCGTGTCCTCCTCTGGACAATGATGATTTATGTGCATGAGCTGGAGGAGGTCATGGAGAGAATGAAACTGCTGGTTGACCCTGTCCTTGGAACGTAGGTTCCGCCCACGGTTCCCACAGCCAGAGCCGGTTCAGGGACGCCGCCGGGAGAGAGTAAGGTGTTGCCGAGACCGTGTGGATGGTGTATGTGACCGAACCCCGGGAAGGCCTCTCTGTACACTTTTGAGATTCTGGTGGGTGGTGCAGAGATCTGCCCACGTGGGTTCCCTCGCCTACCAATAATCTGGACTGATCTGCCTGTCTTCCCTCTCTCCTTTCCTTCCGTGTGTGTGGGGGGGGGGGCAGTTTTGGTTTTCACCCAGGAAACTTGCCACATTTCACACCAACAGTGTGTCTCGTCCCTTCTCAGACTCCCAGCTTCTTGGATGAGTCTGCCTGGTTCCATGCCCCGAACTGCCAGTGTCCTGTGACCGCTGTGTTCCAGGAAGAGAAGACGCACAGTTCCTTAGCCAAACCCCCAGGGGACAAATCTTTGGCGTTTCGAACTTTGGAAAGGTCATATGGTGCATGTATGCCATACCACGGAACAGACCCAGGAGGTCGGGGTGGACCCCCTGTCGTCAAACACATTCATATTTCTGCTGCAAAAGTGAAATATTTGTATCAAAAGGGATAATTACAGACAGTATTTATTTAGCTTCGGTTAAATTCAGGCCGATTTTGACCAAGTAAGTTGACAAAAAGGCAGTGTTCTGAGCTTTTTCGACTTGGGAATAGGATAAAGACTGGACCTGTATTCCCTTAGGCATTGCCTTAGGTGTTCCCCAGGGGGGCTGTTAGGGAGGAAGGAGAGCTTATTCATGCACTTTTCCAGGCAGATTAGAGAGTAACTCAAACTTAGCTTATGCCACATAGATCCATCTGTGGGTAGGGAGAATTTAGCTGAACGAGGAAGTGCAATTTTACAGGGGCGTAAGAAGCCTCAGAGGCCTTAGGAAGGTCTTTGTGCATCACTGAACCTCACTTGTGAGCGCGCTTGGGGAGTCAGGGGGCTCCAGGTGCAGCCCCAGCATGTTGAACGTGGTCTTCGGTCGGGGGCACATCTCCAGGCTTTGGGTGGTTCCCCTTAAACGTCACATTTGTGATCACCTTGTCTGATGATCCAGCCACTGCACTTTAAAAAGCCAGCCGGTCTGGAGAGATTGGATAAAAATGTAGGTGCAGGTGATTCAAAGGAAAAATACAAGTCCCCGGGTGACACGTAGAGATGTCGATGTGGGTCGGAAAGAGGAACAGCCTTAATATCGAGAAATCCTTGCTGGGCCCAGGTAACCTAGATACCACCTCTCAAAGAAAATATGGATCTGTTTTCTAGCCGGGCCTCAGTAGCTTTCAAGTCACAGCTTCTTGGATTTATTGTTGGTCATTAACTGCGGTGCTATGATACAGGGAAAAAGTGAGAAGAGTAAAGTAACAGCCAGGGCTGTTGAGAAATAATTTGGTCCGTTGTTGATGCTGGGAGTGTGCTGTCAAACCATTATCACCAGTTAATTCTCGGTGTAACTTTAGGGTGGAAAACTATTATCCAAGTGGCAGGGATTTTTCAATTAATTCAGTAGGGTTTGTCAGATTTTAAGTGGCTGAATTTTAGATAATGTTATTTAGGGAAATTAGAATTTTGTGGGCAAGGCTTCGAGTCAAGACCTACTGCATTAATTTGTAAGTTGATGAAAAATGAAAATGCAGGGCCCCTAGTCCCAAAATTAGCAAATTTTAAGATGGTGACATTGCAGAGTATTAAATCAAGCATGGGCTCTTTCAAGCCCGGGCCCCGTGTGAATGCCCGGCCTCCTGAGACTTTAGAGGGAGTGCGGTGTCGAAAAATCAAGGAGCTATGTTGTAGCCAGCCACAAGCCTGTGATCAGTTCTCAGTTTTGCATCTTACTGGTTGTTTGACCTTGGACAGGGAGGAGAGAGCTTCTATTTCCTCCTTCGTAAAGTGGAGCTGGCAATGCGGGTCCTCCAGTGGTGCTGTAAAGATGGAGAGTACTGAAGTTGGTGGAGAGCTTAGCGGAGTGCGTGGTCTCTAAATAGAACTCAGTAAACCGTCGCACTGTGGTGGTACTGGTGCCCTGCCATCTCCCTCTCCTGACCCTCTCGGTACCTACAGCTGACTTCCAATCGCCAGCACCTGCATTTCGGGACTGGCAGATTTTTCTCTTGCTGCTGCCAGGGAATTAATCACCAACACCATCCTTTGTCATCCCTCAGCCACTGACAGAGAGTCTGCGTGTCAGCTCCCTCGCACCTCTGGTGGGATCACGCTAAATCGTGTGTCTTAGGCCCCCACCCAGCGTCCACCCTGTGGGCTTAAGGCCCGCTTGCCCCTAGGTTGTGCTTGATAACACAGTCCTCTTGGGCCATCTTCCCTTCTCCTGTACCCTTCACCAGGTCTCAGTCAGCTGCTGGGGGAAGCCCAGACTCCGATGAGGCCCACCCCTTCTCCTTTCCTTAGTGAAAGGGGTGGAGAAGACGCTAGAAGCAGGGAATGGGGATATTGGCCCCACTGACTCCTTCAGCTAACTCGGTGTTGGAACACCGAAGGAAGGGCTGGTTGTATCTGATTTAACTTAATAACCAGAGGGGAGACTGACCGGCTGAGACCGGTCCTTATAGGCATGATGAATCAGAGTTCTCCGCGCCAGGACCAGAGCCTGCTGCCCCCAGGACACCTCGGTGGGGACCAGCTCTGGGCTGCTCCCCGGGGGAAGCCACTGTGGGGCTCCACTTCCGTGGAAGAAGTGCCGGGCTGGCGCTCAGCCGGCGGGCCTTGTCGCCCAGGTTGCATCTTCTGCCGCTTTCGGCCAGAGAGGGGGTTTGGGTCCCGTCGTTCCACACGAGGATCCAGAACTTTGCTCATTCTGGCCTTGGTGTCTGCAGGTTCGGGCTGAGGCTCGTCTTCTGTAGAGTCCCCGGGTCATAAGCGGGGCCACTCTGCGTGTGGGTGGGAGGCCGTTCTTCAAGCGCTTCGGAGTTGATCTCGCAATAGATTACATTTGACGATAGAGGGTTTTAAGATTTGTTTTCAGATGCTTTATTTTAAACTTCTGCTTCACTTATTCTTGTTTGCTGTTTTTGGGATGATTTTGGAAAGTGCTTTCTCCCTCTCTCTCTCTCTCTTTCTCTCTGGGTTCCTTGGATTCCTCTTCTCTTCCCTCTTTACTTTCTCTACCTCCCACTGTGGAGGGGGCATAAGAGCCTCAGGCTTCTTCAGAAGTTTTTAACCACTGCTTGGCAGGGGCCCTTTTGGACAGTCTAGTGACGCTTATGGACACCTTTTGAGGGTAATGTTTCTTAAAGCACAGAATAAAACATAGGATTACACAAAGTAATCCGAAATCAAATAATGTTTTATTATATTGACATATAAAAAACTGGAAACCCCAATGTGTGATCAGGTCCTGTATGTGCTTTCTATTAACAAATTTAATAACGCAATCTGGCATGATATAGATATAGCTGCCATAAATTTGGGGAAGCAATGGGCATAAACGATACTTCGGTATATCTGCAACAACTGTAATATGACATAAAAATACCTGTGTGTCTGTTGGTGACGGTCTCAGTACTGTTAGTTCTACTCTGGTTTGTAGCTTACTTCCATGATTAAGAGAAATGGCAAATTTCCGTTACAGATGAATGAAAATGAAGATGTTATTTTCCCCCCCCATTCGCATTCTTGGAATGCCTGACTCCTATCCTCAGACCCTTGTTAAAGATGTCTTAGAGTCTGAAGCACACCCCAAACATTCCCCTGCTTTTCTCGAATTGGCTGCCTGTGATGAGATGACCCACCTTGCTCCCTTCCCCAGGCAGAAGCGTGGGCGGTTTGAGCGCAGTGCGGGGCTGGTCCCCCTGCCTCACCCGAGGACAGGCCAGTATCATTCTTGGCCATGACAGCAGTGTAGGGGCTGAGTCCAGCTACAGCAGGGTTTTAAGCATTTGGGCTAAAATGCAGGGAGAGATTAAAGATGTATGAAGCTTGTTCTTTGGGATGTCAGACTAGGCCACTGTCCCAGAATGTAATTCCACTAAAAACAGATTGTCCATGAGGCAAGACCAGGCCTCACACTGGGAGACATATGGGCTGGCTGGAAATCGGCAAATAATTGTATCTCGTCCCCGTTTGGCTTTATGTTAAGACAGAAGATGAATTAGATATTGAGCAAAATGATCGGCCGATGTTCTGGAAGTCGAAAAAGAATAAAAGAGGTTGAGAAAAGCTGTGAATAGGCCGTTGGAGGGTAACAAAAGGCGTCATACTGGGGGAAAGGTCACAACACAGAAGGAAGCTCAATTCCAGATATACTGCTGCGTGTGGAGGCAGAGCAAGCTTGGGGGGCCGCAACCCCGCCATCCCTGTGCTTGTGTGGCGCCGAGGATACCTGTGGTCCTCGCCCCAGGGTTTGTTCACTTTGCCATGGCCTCCCTTCTTTCTTCTCTTCGCCAGGTTTCCTCCTTTTTCTATGCAGGGCAAGTTGACGGGGAAAAACGCTCAAGGAGAGTAAGCCAGCGCCCCACCCTTGAAGAGGGTACTGCAAAGGGACCACGTTGAGTTCCAATCCTAAACCCTTCGCTTCACATCGGGGGACTTTCAAGGAGCCATAAACCTCACCGAGGCTCGCTTTTCCTCACCTGGGAAATAAGAATAAAGCTGCTTTCTGCTCCAGAGAGTTGTGTGAAGATTAGCCCATCCTTTCTGATTCTTCTGATGCACCTGGAGCGGAAAGAACACAGGTATTGGAGTGAGACGGGCACGGGGACAATACTCATCTTTCTAAGCATCAGTTTCTTTGGCTCCCAATGGGGATAGTGATATCTAGACTGTAGGTGTATTGTGGGGCTGGAGACTTGTCCTGGGCTCTCAAACCTCATTCACGGAGAGGGCCACCTGGGCCCCACCGGCTCTCGGTGGCTGATGGAACCCTCCGCTAGGCCTTCAGCACAGACTAGCAGGAGGCTGAGCCGGGCTGCTCCTGCGTGCCGCTGCTGTTTACTCTGAGCCTTTTCCTGGGTTTGGGACACCCCACACGCTGTGCTGGCTGGCCCGGGCCCCGGGGAGGATTTTAGGGAAACTTCACTGGATGCCATGCCCTCTCACACTGACTTTTGGGGGGAAGTTTGACTGGAAATAGGGATGTGAAAGTACTTTGTAAAGCGCTGCACATATAGAAAGTATTAATATTCCATTTTTGCTACTGATAACTTTTGTCCTGCTGAAGGCATGTGTCACCCCCAAATCCACATTAGAAGCCCTTCTCCCAATGTGACTGTATTTGGAGATAGGACCTGTGAGGAGATGACAAGAGTTTAATGAGTTCATGAGGGTGGGACACTAACATGATAGGGCAGGTGCCCTTGTAAGAAGAGGAAGAGACACCAGAGCTCGCTCTCTCTCTCAGTGCACTCGGAGGAAAGGCCAGGTGAGGATGCAGCCAGGTGGGCAACCAGCCACCGGCTGTCAGGCAGGAAGAGAGCTCTCACCAGTAACTCAAATGGCCAGCACCTTGGACTTCCTAGCCTCCCAAACTGTGAAAAATAAATTTTGGTTGTGAACTTAGGCTGCCCGCTCTGTAGTATTTTGTTATGGCCACCTGAGCTACTGACACCTTTTCCAGAAGAACATTTCCTTTGGGCTCGAGCTGGGGCCGGCGCTCCTCTCATGAAGAGCAGAACCATCATTCCAGCTGGCTCTGAAAAAGCCAAAGAAGCTGATGACGCTTTTAAATACCGAGGGGAACTGAGCCGATCCCATACCCGCCCGTCTCCACAACTCTCTGTGGCTGTGACCCTCGGCCTCTGGCGGTGAACACTTGGCTCCTCTCCTGGGTGCCTGATGTCACACGTGAGAAGACAAAGTATTTAATCTGTTTTTCAAGCACCACAAAGGAGGGAGAGGAGATGTTGGCCCTGAAGTGTCTACGCTGGGCTGCGACTTAGCTAAAGAGCACCTTTGGCTCAAGTCCCCTCAATGGCTGTTTCTAGGACACCTAGGTTGGTAGCTCTATTAATAATTACTATAACATTTTTTGTGCATCTCCTATAAGCCTGACAAGGCATTGGGCGCCTTTACATATATAATTAATTGTAATCAAAATTCTCCCCACAATGCCATTTATTAAGTAAATTTGCCTAGATAATCAAACCTCAGCCGTAGAACCAATGGTTTAATGGTTTATATATTTTAGCATCTAACTTCATAGGTAAGTGTTCCTGTGTTACAGGCTCCTTTTTTTTTTTTTTTTAAGTTATTGAAACCATTTTGCCAAGGAATGCAGTGGCAGATCCGGCTTTAGGTGCTGGGTTGCTCTGGTTCTGGAATGAAATCAAATGCTTATATGTTAAAAGCCTGTTTATTGGGTGTGTGTGGTATGTTTCTGGCAGTGTACTAGGCACTGGAATATATAGTTCACTAAGACAGACCCAAATGGGAATATATACTTTTAATTTAAAAACTTTTACTTTTTCATAGGTGTAGACTATGGATAGATTAAAAAGCCATTAGTATTGCAATGCTTATGTTACAGGTGTTATATACATATATGTATGTATAGGTATGTAGTTCCTGGCTTGACTCTTCCCAGGGATGACACCTTCCAACCCTCTCAGTGACATCTGCTACTTATCATCATGTTTCCAAATAGTATATTTATTCTTCTATTTGTTTTATTTATTTTACTAAGTATAACAGAAATATAGAAAGCTATATAAAACAAACGTGCAGCGTAACAAACTTTTAGGAGAGGAACAGCCCTGGAACCACCTCCCTTGTCAGGAGAGAAGCTGAGGTCACTCCAGGTGCCACTCCCAAACACAGCCACATT
>KE759281.1:0-53741 GCA_000465285.1 Eidolon helvum
AGCTGGACTCTCAGCGTGAGTGTGGGCATCTAGGGGTACCTCAGGGATGTGGCTCACTCAAGCAGGGTCTCCCTCATGACTAAGCCATTCCTCGATAGCAAATTTACGTGCTTCCCATTTTTACCATGAGGACACTGAGGCTAATGTCCAGCCATTTGAACTGAGTCTGTGATATGTATTGTTTTGTACAACTGGAGATGGCAACTTCGACTTTTAACTTCTCGCTTCCCTTGCTGATCTTCACATTCCTCATAGGCTGTGTCTTCCCACGGCCCTTTGAACCAAGCCTCTAAAATTAAAATATTATAAAACCTGAGAAAATGACTTTTTTTGAGGCAGGGAAAGAAGCAGTAATCAGCCTGGTTTTTGCTTTGTTTGTTTGCTTATTGGTTTTTTGGTTAATTTTGCCTTTTTTTTTTTTTGAGCTGTTGAGCTCTTTTCTAGGCATATGCCTAGGTCGCCCCTGACCTCTATAAAATGCCCTTGAGGCTGGCACGCAGCAACCATACCCATTTGTCTGCAGTCATGACTATGAAGTTGGTTTGAGGTTCCTAGGCAAAGGGCTGAAGGCACTCAGGTGAGAACCCATTTCTAGACCATGTCAGCATGCAGGCGTCTGCCCCAGGAGTCCGGACGCTTAGTGAGTTTTGAAAGCGCTCGTATGGAAGGTGAGGGAGGGACGCTTAATGATAGTTTCTACAGAGAGGAGCTTGGAAACCAAGTACTGAGCAAAAATGAGACAAAGCCAGAAAACAGAAAATCCTGTCAGGTCCAAGCCTCCCACACTATGGTCTTCTTTTCTTTTGCTGACTTCAGTTTATTTCCAAAACAAAGTGCAATAAGCCAGGGCTGAGCCCTCAAGCCGGATACCTGCTAGAGTCCAGGGCTGTCTTTGGAAAGAGCAGGGCGCACCTGTCAGTCACTTCTTCCCACTGCTCAGACGCACCCTGCTTTCATCCCTCTCGCCGCAAGGCCGAGGGGGCGGCTTTGGAATCCAAGCACCTGAGCCTTTGTTGTACTCGGGAAAAGGAAAGGCTTTCAAAGAAAGGGCACACATTATTTGAAAAAGTCATTTTAATGTCACACGTTTCTCACATTACACTATGATATGCAAATATGAAAAGATCTCGTCCTCCTGCTAACTTTAGATATGACCGAAAATACCAAAGGGTGATGTAGCCAATTTATTTTTCTAAAATAGTTTAAGTTGAAGAAATACCTATAAGGAGTATATAACCATCTAGACAATCATGCTTTTATTCCACGAATATTTCTAAACCCCTGTGCTGTGCTAGTTTCCAGGTGAGCTCTAAAGGGACAATGACAGTTCAGGTGCTCGAGATATCAATAGAGACCAGAAGAGGGCCATAGAAATTCTGGGGAAGGGAAGCAAGTGTGTGAGAGGCAAGGGGAGGTCAAGGAAGGCTTCAGTGATGGCCGAACTTTCTCAGGGAATAAAAAAATAGCCATTTCGGTGGGAGTGGAGTTGTTTGGGCAGATATCACGCTGGACAGTTAGCAAAGTCTTTGACCCTCGGAGGTGTTTTTAGTGCCAGGGCCCCGACTGGGAGGGCACTGCATTTTGAACAGGGAAGAGACGTGATTAGGCTAGCCTCTAAGAAGGTTGTTCTGGTATCTGGGTGAATCAAAGACGAATTCAAGAGGAAGCAGACAGGAGACAGAAACACCATTAGAAGCTGTTACAATGATCTGGAAAAGAGGCGAAGGCATGAGCTTTGGTAATGAAGAAAGGAATGGAGAGAAAGGAACAAATAGAGAAACGTTTGGGTGACAAAGGCAGCAGGGCACGTGATCGATCAGATCTGATGAGAGGGGAAGGTACCAGAATAGCAGGGGAGAAAGGATACATATGTCCTCCAGAGTCATCTGTCATTCGTACAGTGATAGTTGTGCCACCGACTGAGATGAAGACACTGATGAGTCACTTTCCTTCCTGACATAATGACCTGGATCATTTTCTGTAAACAGAGACCACAATATTAGAGTGCCTGATACTTATAAGGCATTTTCATATTTATCAGGTGCTCCCCTGGTTTTCAGTCATTTGACAATAATAACAAGCCTGGAAGGCAGGCAGGGCGATTACCTTTTGGAGATGAGAAACTACGAGACAGAGAGGATGTCAACTTCCCCAAAATCATACAACTAGGAAGCGGGAGAGCAGAAACTCAGATGCAGAATGTCCTTCCAAACCCATCCCTCCTCCTGTAGTAGGCCTCCTCCTGTAGCAGGCCTAGTTCTTTTGCGAGGAGCCATCTCCCTGCCCCAACAGGGGACACACACAGGCTGTTTGTGTCTCGTTGATGGCACTGTCTGCCTTCTTGCCCAGATTTCTGAACCTAGTTACCAGCCACGGTTAGCAGAGTGTGTTCTTGCTGTAGGATGTCAATGAGGGCTCCACTCCAAAGAGCTATTTGTCATGTCTTCTTTGGTCTTTTGCCAGGTAGAATATACAAATGAAAGACCCATAAGTTCCAGGAAGAATTACACTCTTTGTAACTTTCACAGGACCTATCGTACAGTAGATGACCGCAAGCATTTCATATACCTCTGTTAGAATCACTGTAAACTAACGCAAATCAATCTGGGCCAAAAAAATCTGTAAGTTCAGTATGAATCTCTAACCTGAGACTCATAGCCCTACCTGCACAGCACAGCTAAAAGATTTCTGAAAAAGGAGAATTCAAGAAAAGAGAAGGAAAGAAAGAGAAACGTATGCTTGGGGAAAGGGAGTTGTAGAACGATGGAGCAAGAGTCAAGAGGATGGGGCAGGATTTACAAGACAGGATCAAGTCTACAGGTCTGTCCATTAATTTCCCACTGAATTCAATCAAATAGAAATTATGTCGACATTACACGGAAATATGACAGTAAAGCATATCAACTCGTAACGACTACCATTTGCGAGACCACAGCATACCCAGGCAGTAGTAAACGAGGGAGGGACAACTGGGCATTCCCTCTGAGAAGCATAATGCCAGTGAGGCCTGCCTGCTGTCGCTAGGGCAGTGTGAAAGACTGTCCAACTGAGTCTGAGTCCTGGCTCAGAAAAGCTGAGGCAGCGGAACTCAGGGAAATGCAGGGGATTTGAAGATTTACTGTTATATATTTACTCTTGTAAGGGGAGAAGTAGATTTGGCTCTGGTGAGGAAATATGGGACATTGTTTTTCCATCAGAGGTGTTCATGAAAAAGAAGAGAGTGGAAAAGAAAGATATCACTTTTCCAGCAGTTACATTTTTAAGGCAGGCACAGTGACTCATGGACGTGTGTTTGAAAGCAGAGATGTCTTTTGTCATCAGGATATTGCAGAATCTCAAGGTTCTCAAAGGGAGGAAAACCTGTGAAGAAAGCCTTTCCTTCTAAATATTCGTCCGAGAGAACAAGCTCTCTGATAAAATGTAGGGGTGCTGTGAGTAGATGCATGGGTGGCTAAATAGTCATATTTGCTTTCTAGAGAAGAGAATAAAAGAAAAAAGAGGTGGAAACATTTTAAGCTCAGAACTGTGGATCCACCGATTTGTAGATCACTGGAAACATTGAACTTTCCATTCTTCTTCCTCAACCTTTCTGAGTTCAAGCTGCTGATGGCAGGGGGCAGGGGCCGGGAAGTGAGGAGAAGAGTATAAAGAAGGGGCGTCTGTCCTTGAACTTGGGGCTTCCTGTTCTAGAACCGTGCACCTCCTTCACTACGTAGCCATTCCCGTGACGGGTCAGATGACACACGAGTTCCCTAACACCTTCCCAGAGAGCTGAAGACATGCAGTTGTTTCCTTTTCTTTCTCTCGCACCTTCTCTATTGGTATAACTTCTTAAAAACCATGGACTTCCACATACTCTGAAGAATGTCAGAGAGGGTTTCGCAGACTTTAGTTATGTGGGTGTCGAGGGACAGAAGACATTTCTTCACAACACGAATGCAGTTTGCTCATTTGAGCGAGTCCCTTTGCTTGAGACACACTGGCTTCAGTGAAAATATTCATAGAATTAAAAGGAAGCTGCCTTGAATTCTTTTTGCATCAAACGCAATATATAGCTCAACCACAATGGAGTATTCTGTGATATCGCAGGAAAGCACAAGTTGTGGGGTTCTCTCTTCACGTTGAGAAACAGTGATTTGAGGTCAGTAATTTAGCCTCTCTGGAATACATTTAATACATTTATGTATTAATTCGAGCTTTAAAAATCTTAATTTGAGGTATAACTGATATAACTGAAGCATATATGTGGAACAAATTGTGTTTACGTTCCTTTGAAGCATAGAGACCTGAGTTTTAGAAGTCTGAATTTTTAAGGAAACCCTTGCCATTCAGGTAAAGGCAGAATTCCTGTTTTCAACCAAAAACAAAAGTCACATTTGCAGGGGAGAGAGGGGAAAAAAGGGAAAAGGTCGGCAGATAAAGAGAGATCATTAATGGTAAACACGACCCAACACTCCTTCAGAGAAGCTGTTTTTGTTATTATCTTTGTACACAACATTAAAAGTTTGCATTTAAGTAAGAAAATAATAAGCAACGTTTCCTAAAAACATGGAAATTCCTCCTTTGGGTGTGAAATATGAAAATCCATCATTGGGGGTGACCGTTTAACCTCTTTCAAGAAAACTCAGGTAGCCCTTTGCCTCGTTGCATTCGTGAAAGCAAACTCAGGTAGCCCTTTGCCTCGTTGCATTCATGAAAGCAAGATGGCCCACCAGCAGCTCTGCTGGAGCCGTTCGAGAAAATGCAGCCAGAGTTCTCCCTCTTGCCTCATCTGTTTAAACTGGCACAGTCTGATCAGAAATCTGGCTTTGAAATACACTCCCATTGTTCCCATCGGGACGCGAAGGATGTGTTCTTCATCAGGTCAAAGTCAGTGAACTTCCTTGAGTGGGTCATCCAGGACACCTACCTGGCTGCAGAAACAATACTATCAGTTCTTTGTATGGAAAAAAATTTTTTTAAAGACTTCAGTTATGAGTGTTTGAATGGAATAGCCAGTCGAGTATAGAAATCTTTTTAAAAAGTTTACTGTGATCTCAGTGCATTCACCTTCAAAAATATGTGGTTCGTTTTTCCTCAGTTATAGAAAAGTATTTATACTGGAAAAAAAAAAAAAAAACTCAGGTAGACTGCGGTATATTGTCTACATTAAGGCTGCAGGCTTGTTTTATTTATTTGTTTTTAAGAAACTAATGAGCAGTTCCTACTATAATAAAATCCCTTGAATCCTGGGAAATTACCAAAAGATAGAGGAATCCATTTCTGTTTTTCATTTCTATAGCTAATGAGAGATTGCTAACATTCTTTAATTGACCCAGAAACCTTAAACTGGCTTAAATGTTAGTTAAATATTACTTTGGAGATTAATGCCTGCTGAGAGAATTTCATGTTCCCACTTGTCCCCATGGATTTGATAGCCCTTATCATAAGTTATAATTACACTTTTATTCGTGTAGTTCTTTATTTCTTCAAATTTCTCATAACCACAGGTTCTGTTTTTTTCCGATTCTGAATATAAATCAAACTTCTAATTCGATTTAAAAGGCCACTTTTTTTTTTTCTAGCACTTTAAATCTAGGATGGTGGTAGAATGAGAAAAAAAGACTAGAGTGTTAGTTAGGAAATATAATTGGGAATTTGACTACACATAGCAGAAATCAAAATAGAGTCTTAAACACAAAAGGTTTTGTTCTCTCAAGTGAAAGGAATCCAAGTCAGGTTGTCAGGGCTGGGACAATAGCCACTAGGGACCCAGGCTTCTTTTCTGTCTACTCCATTATGGAACATTTTGCCAGTGAGAGCCTCTCTTGGTCCAGGATGACTGATGAAGCTCCAACCATGTTATATGACAAATGGCTAGTCACACTCTTTGATGGAACCATCGCAGAAGTCCTACACAGCCCTTTCGTTACATCTCTTCAGTCACGTGGACACACAGAGTTGGAAGGGAAGTAGAGAGATGTCACCTAAAGCTAGGCACATTGCCACCGCAAAGAAAATCAGAATCTTGTTATAAATGAAGAGGTAATGAATGATCGAGTGGGCAGTGAGCAGTCGCTGCGATATAATTTAGATCTATTTGCATCAGTCAAAAATAAGAAATGAAATTTTCCCTTCAACAAATGCCAACAGAAATGATATAAGCTCAGAATTTGGAGAAAAATAGGTTGTCATCATCAGACAAAATAAAGAAAAGTTGTGCCTTCTCGTTACTGTATGGATACTGTTTCAGCCTCTGTATTCATCCCCATGGTCGGGCAAAGTGATGACGAAGGTGAGGTGAATTTTTAGGAATAACTGGCACATCTCACTGTCCCCTCCCCTATTTCTGCCTAGAAAATTACAAATTTTCCAGCCGCTGTCCACTGAGAAAGGTGCTAACTTACTGCACAGCGGTCTTCTCCTATTTAATTGAGTTCCGTTTTCAGCAGTGAAATCAATCTAACTTTCTAGTTCGTTTTTGTAAAAAGACTGTTAACATGTTAAAATCAATATATCTTCAAGGCTTTCCTCGGGTTATTAATCCTCATGTTATTTAATCCAAATTATCTCATACACATAGCTTAATCAAAAAGTTGTTTTCCCATATTTTTAATCGAAGATTCTTTTAAAGGTACTCTGATTAACATTGCTAAAATTATTAGAGAGTAGCTTGAACACTTTAACTCACTCTACTCCCTTTACTATGGACAATATTACTTCTTTATATTTCAGTGCTTGTTGGGTTTGTGCAGAAGGAATAAGGAAACCTAAAATGAACGTTCTGTTTGCTTAGCTACAATGAAAAATAGCAATGAAACTAGTGTGACTGCTTTTTTTCTTTGTACATTACATTATGTATTATGTATTTTTAACATCTACGTCCATGAATGATCAAGTTGGCAATTATTCACAAAATAGCAAGATAAAATGGAAAAGAATGGATTTATTAGGAGGAGAAATCATCAGCCTCAGAGTAAGAAGATCTGAGTGTGAGTTTCAGCTTCAACTTTTTGAACCTCCTGTGAGTTGTGAACATAGGAGTTATTTTATCTGCAAAAGAACAAATACGTCTTCTAATGGGATTTCAGCTACAAGAAACCACATAGTATATGAAAAACCTTATTCACAGTTCCGTTATTATCAGTGAGTGTGTAAGGTCAGGCATTTAGAGGATAATTAAAAATAAGTTAGTGGAAAGCGTTAGCTAAGAAGTAGCTGTCCACTAACCAAGTTGGAAACATCTGACTTGTCCAAGATGACTCTTTGGAGTTTGTTTTTATTAGAAAAGGATGAACGTCAGATTCTACTGTGGTATTCGAGGTAATAGCAAACCAGAGTGAGTATCGGGCACATCCTAAGGGGCCGCTGGGGCCTTTCAAAGTACGCTGTCTGTCTTGCCTTTACGAAGAGGGCACTTGCTAGCACAAGCTGGAACTATGTTAGTACCTAGTGTTGTATGTAACTACCCATTAGAAAGCAGGCTCTTGCCTCATTTTTCCATCTGTTATCTCTAATAATGCCCAACAAAGTGCCTTACACATCGCTCTACCGAAGGTTGCCGAATTAAGTGTTTAGAGCAATTAAAATCAACAGAATAGAACAAGAAATGCAGGTAGTTTTAATGGTTAGTCAACTTCCTAGGACTTGCAGACCAGACCCCTCCTGGGAGCTGAGCACGTCCCCACCCACACCGGGCTCTACCGCGTGGCCTGCGTTAGCCAACGGCAGCTGAGCAGGCGTGCTGGATGCCACGTCCAGCCAGGTGCTTTGAGCAGCCCTGAAAGTTTCCACCAGCGCTCCTGCCTCAGGGGCCCATCATGAGGATGGGGTGTTCTCAACATCGGGGGCTGCTGCCCCAGCCTGAGTCTTGCTGTGAGAAGACTCCGGAAGACACAGCCACCACCCCCTGCAGCCACCGTGTAACACAGAGAGAAGTAATTTTGTTGTCATTGTTGTTATACTCCACTGCACTTTGGCAGGTCTTTGTGCAAATTCAGTGCTTTAAAATGGTTCCTGTTTGTTTGTATTAAGGGCCAGCCTTTCAATAAGGTAAAGTAAGGTATCTCAGAAGTTCACATGTTTGGAGACCCTCCTGCCCCCAACTGTGGTAGATAATCGAGGTATCACTGTGAATAGCACTTGAGGGCATGGTGGGAAACCAGCCACGGCCGTGTGGTAACCCCAGCCACAAGCAGCCTCGGGCAATATATTAACTGGATTGTACCTCCCCCACCTAGCAAGACCGGAAGCCGAGACTCAGGGAGACCTTCTGTGGAAGCTCCTCCTTGGGGCCGGGGAACTGGCCTGCTAGGTGGGGGCGGGGGAGGGGAGTCTCAGGAGAAGGAACTTCCTCGGACTGGTGATATTGAGGATGATGTCATGAGGGTGTGAGTTAAGGACAGATGGCAGCCACCTGCCCTCCTTTTAGAAAATTTCAGGGGTCGGGGGGTGAATCTCTCAGATCACAGACACAAAGCGGGAAGTCAAGTCCAATCTTCTTTCTGTCTCTGGAAAATGCAGCGCTGCAGTAGGAACTTGGAGCCTGAAAATGACCGACTGCGTGACTATGCACAAATTATTTCACCTTCTGCCTTGCCACCAAGGATTAATTAATCATCGCAAGTTGTCTTGCGATTACACAATGCTAAATACAAATAGAGGAGACCCTCAAATTCACGGAGTTGTGACTTGTGGTCTTGAATATTCATGCTTGGCCACCCTAGTCCACTTTCTCACCCAGCAACGATGCTTTGTTTTACTGAGCTCCGAGAGTCCCCTTCTGTTTGGGAGGTACAAGGGGGCCTGCACGTGGTGTGTGGCTGCAATACTGATGCCCTGTTTTGTTCTCCTTGGGTAGATACTGCCAGGCACAGTGACAAATGCCTGGAAACACCAGCAGCAGTACCTGACGTGCATTTTCATCCCTGAAACTTGTCCACGTTAATTTTGCAGTTCAGAATTCTTTAGGCACACGAGATCTTTAAAAGTGAGCATGCACTTCAGGAGAAAATACAAACACAGAAGAGTTAAGAACAAAGATTCTGGTGTGAGGTAGTCCTCGTTCTGCCCTTTGATACAGTTTTAGACAAATCCCTTCAATTTTCCTGCATCTCAGTTTCCAAATGAGTAATAATGGTACCTACTTCATCGGTATGTGGCTGGAATAAAGTGAACTCTGACTGTGAAAGGTTTAATACCCGGTACATGCTCCGTGGGTATTAGTGAAGATTGTTACTTTTTGATAAAAAGTAAGGTTTCCTCCACATGTTGGAAATTGTGGAAATTTAGAGACTCGGGTGCAAAAGAAGGGAGTGGTGAAGGACTTTAGGGAGTCAAGGGGGAGGAATGGGGAGGAATGAAGGAGAAACACGATGAATGGAGAGGAGGAAAAAGGAAGAAGAAAGGGTCACAAATTCAAGATGCACCCCTTCTCAGTGGAGTACAGCTCCCAGCAGCAGTCCACGTGGGGTGGGGATATACTCCCCGAAGTCGGACAACAGGAAAACTCTAACTCCAGAATGCTTGCACTTTCTCGCTGGGTATCAGACCATGTGTCTAAATTTGGAGCTCTGAGAAGTCGCTGCTGTAAGAATTAAGATGCACAAAGTAGTTAGTTTGGAAGGTTGTAAACCTGACCTTCACACTGTTTGAGCCTGGACCTATGAGTTCTGTTCAACCTTTCCGTTTCGCTTCTGTGTAGCCACGCCCCTTCCTTGACTCTACCGTGGTGTGAGGAGAAGTCGGCGTGGGGTTCTCCAGAGTGCCTCGTGTGTCTTGCACGTCACAGCAGGGTGATATATATTTTGGATCATATTGTTGGATTGAGTCAGTTTGTTTTTTACTGCGACTGTATTTGTCTCCCAGTGTCTCAGAGGAGGTGATAGATGGTGGTAAAGGCTCAGAGTGGGTGATGGGCAGAGACATCTGGACGGAATTAGAAAACTGAGAAAAGGCTTTATGAAAGCAATAGCAAATAACTCACTCTGCTTCCCTAATATCTAGGAATAATTTACCTAAAGATCTTTGTGCATCACAGTCGTTTAATAAATGTAAGAAGCTTTAACAATGCACTGGGCCACTGTCGGACTCATTTAGTTCATGGGTGCCAAGGACTCGTGGGACTTAGTTTCTTTACCAAAGTTCTATCAGCTATGAAATAACCAGCATCGAAATCAATAGTCTTGTCTTGTGAATGCTCAGCTGCTCCAGCCAGTGCAAAGGCCTGAGAGATCAACCTTCATGAAAAGATGGGAAGCACTTGCCCCAGGCGTAGACTATATCCTCTTCCCTTTGGCTACTGCTAGCGGGTTGAGTCCTCTACCCTGAACCAGCACTATCAGCATCAGCATCACCAGAGAACTTGTTAGAAATGCAATTACTTAGGCTCCACCCTCCAATGCAATTACTTAGGCTCCACCCTCCAATCAGGAACTCTGGAGTAATTAACAAGACCCTCAGGTGTTTATGATAAACCCCTGTTTTATCTTAGAAATTAAGTACTTGACCTTGGGGCCTTTGCTTGATGGTGCAATGGTTGTTTTCTTCTCTCGCACAGCTCTTTCAGAGAATCTGGTGCTCTGAAATTGGAAGCCAAGTGTGGTGAAGAAGGTATTTCTTCTTAGAAGGAAAGCATCCTCAAAATCTAGAGAGGAATCAGTGACCAAATTGTCAAGGAAAGAAAAAAAGCCAGTACTCAGATTATGACTTTTAGCCCAGATCTTTCTCTTTCTTGCCTGGCTTTACCCTCCAACAGAACTGATGAACAAGTTAATTATGCAAATTTGGGAAGATTTTTTAATTGAATTTACTCCAAGCATGATAGTAGTGCTACGTATGTAAGGAAATGTTTCTTAGCAAATTTGAAAAACATCGATTAGTATTCTGGTACTGAAAATGTTTTTGAGCCAGATGGACATTAAATATGCTGGCTTTCTATTTCTGTAACTACAGCTTTATAGGATCTATGGATCTAATACTTAACTAACCAATGGCCAAATCCAAAGTAACCCCTCCACCACCCTCCCATCACTTACCACTAAGCCACCAAACCACCACACAGGTGGTTTGTAAGAGGGGAACATTTAGAAGTTAGAGGGAAACAATCTTAGATATTTAAAGCATTTGCTACATAGAAGAATATAGAATTATTTTGTGTGCTTCAGCAGAATAGAGCATGATAAAACATTAAGAAGAGATGAAGGCAGACTTTTGTTCAATAAAGGGGGAAATTTTCTAACCTTAAAATGCTGCCCCAAGATTAAACAAGTGACCTTGTGAGTTCTGTGTTGCTGATATGGACATTTTTCATTGATGCCCTAAAGAAGTTTTATTCATTGGTTAAGGGCCGATGTAGGTAAACTTTAAGATCTCTTTTTTCTTAGTACATAAGGGCTACTATAACAAAAATACCAAACACCAGGTGGCTTAAATGACAAACATTTATTTCTCCCAGTTCTGGAAGATAGAAGTCCAAATCAAGTCACCAGCAGATTCAGTTTCTGGTAAGAACCTACTTCCTTCACATGGAAAGAAGGTGGGAGAACTCTCCGGGGTCCCTTTTATGAAGGCACTAATCCCATTCATAAGGGCTCCACCCTCATCACCTATTACTTCCCAAATGCCCCACCACCTAATACCATCACATCAGGGGTTAGGATTGTAACATATGAATGTGGGGGTGGGAGGGACACAAACCTTCAGTCCGTAACGTCTTCTAACTCAGAGACTCTATCATGCGTCTCTAGGACGTCTCCTTCCCATTAGCCCTGCAAGGTGGAGGTTGCTAATAACAAAACCTCCAGAAATCCATCGGGACTATAGGTCTTGATAAACTTCTCAGGGAGCCAGACTCACTCAGTAACCATAAGAATCTAGTTCTACAAATGACGACAACTAATATTTTGAAGCAACAGGTTTTGATAATATTTCATTATAGCCAGCCAAAAGCATTATCTACCAGAGTCACGATTTTATAAAGAATTTTCTAAACAATATAAGCTCCTCACTATTTATAGCCATAAAATAGTTCTGTGCTTTGCTAATCTGTCCATCAGTGAAAACTAGTTCCATTTCTCCTCCACTTTTCTATGCAAATTTTATATATAAACCCAATTCAGATAACAGTATTTTTTCCCTTTAATAAGTAAACACCATCTACCTTTATATGCATAATGTTTTAGCGAGCTTACACATATAATTGAAAATTGCTTTCCTTTTTGAACTCAGATATTAAAATCAGCCCAGCCCTGTTGCATTATAATCTCTAATATCACATCAGGTTTTAATAAGCTTCCTTTTGGCAGAACACATGTGCTTAAGAGTTCATGGAAACCAAATCAGTAGAGAGAAGGGATTACTGTAGATTACTTTGAAATATGCATTGTTCGAAATAGCCTCTGGTGACCAGCTTTCATGAATGGCTGATTTTACTTGTGAGGCACTTCATCTGGTTTAATTATATCAGCTCCTTTGTGTGACAAATGCTGTTCTTGTGTGCGCTAAGAAATGAAGGTTTAAAACTAAACAGAGTAGTTAGAAAATAAATTCTGGCAGTGAAACACCACTGGGTGTTTGTGGAGTAGAAGTCCAGGTGAAATCTAAGGACTTGTCCAACTGTAACCATCTATTTATAAAGACACTCCAGTGACAATAAACAGAAATTTGCCATGAATGTCCATGGACGTAGATCATAATCTGAGCCTTTTCAGGAAGACTCTCTTACAAATAAGACAAATGTTAGTTTAGGGTGATAATACAGCTCTTAAAATTTTCATTCTACAAATTCCTGCAGCTTACATCTTCATAAAATTTGCTCTTCTGTGACAATAGAGGAAATGCTAACTTGAACTAGCTAAAATATTTCCCAACTTCTGTACAGACAAATAACTAAGACAGAAGTCGTATTTTAAGATTCAAATTACTACAGGACTTTTATGCAAGTAGAATAATTTAAATCAGTAAACGGTAGTGAATTTATGGTTTTAAAATCTACCATATCTCTTCCAGTACTACTTCATCTCCAAACATTGATAAATATCTCTAGGTAATTAGCAAAATTCAGATAATGATTTGAGGGTAGGAAGATGAATTTGATCGGACGAGAATACCATATATCAAATGGATGTCAAAAAATAATTTACGTTTATTGTATGCTTTATGCATGCTTTATGGCTAAGATTAATGTTAATTTTCATAGAAAGGCCTCTAGTTACATTGTTGTACTGCAGTGATATTTTCCAAGATTGCAGGCCTGTATTTCACTTGAAATTTAAATGGAGTTGTTCTTTTAACTTGATAAATGTACAACTATGCATGTTAGTCACCGAGAAGTGAGTATACAGCTAAAGGAAAGACAATCATCTGAAGATAGCACAGAGATTAGCTCCATATAAAGCATACGTGAAAGAGGATTTTGTCATTAGAAGACTTGGAATTATACATTTAACCAATAATAAAAACAATATTTCCCAGGAAAACTTGTGAAGCAATATTTCGAAAATACCAATACATGAACTAATCTGAATTTTAAGGTTTTCTTGAAAATGTCTCTGAGCAAAGGATTTGACTTAAGTTTGAGTATTTGATTTTTTTAAAAGGTTCTCTAATAAGTAATACTATATATATAGTATTTCCTTTGTTTTGCTAATCTGTATATATCAGATATGTCATCTGATATATATGATATCTATGTCAGAGCTATTTTCCATAATTTTTGCCCCCGTCTTAAGCTAGGAACTAGAAATGAATATGCAGGACCCCTCAGAAGGCACTTGTATCTCCACTCTGCTGTATTTAACCCCTTAGAAAATGATAAAGAGCATTGTATTGGTGGTGAGCTTGACCTCCTAGAAAGTAGGCCAGTGGAATTCTCTGGACTGTGGCTTAATTTATACAGTTAAGTCAGGTGTTCCTCTTTCCTCACACAGCTTTTAACTGCAAGAAAATATTTGGAGAAACGCTTTTGAAATATAAATATAGCATTTAGTTATCTTTGAAAAAAATTGTCTTCAGCTTAAATGTATCACGAGAATCGTGGAACTTTAAAATACGTTTGTATTCTGCCAGATTATGTATATCAGAGCAACAAACTGAAAGGAAACATGTCCAAAAAACTCCCCCAAATCTGTTAAAAGTACATTTTTAGTACCTAGGAATGGTTGAACTTTAAGCTGTGAAGACTATGTTTTATGTTTCTTCATTACTTGAAATATGTGTCTGTGTGAAATGTATTTATACACATATCTTAAGTATGGCATGTGTGTGTGCACACGTGTGTATATGCCTGTGTGTTTGAAAGAGAGAAATACATAAAGTACCGATGAAACTTGATGCTTGTGGGGCAGACAGGAGCAGAAGCACTCAGCAAACACTTCATCCGCTCCACCAAATTTCCAGCCATCTCGTAGTTGGATGGGGCCATGTGACTAGTTGCAGCCAATGAGATGGTAGAAGTGATCTGAGTCACTTCCAGGCTGAGGCCATGAAAAGCTCCTGCTAGATTCTCTAGTTTTTCTTTCTCTGCTTCTTGGTTCACTTATTGGAGCAACAAGACAATAGTGCCCCCGTCAGCCTGTGTCCATGCACGACTGGGCAGAGCAGAGCTCCCTGCCACTCTGTGTGTGACTTGGAGACTCAGAGTGTGATGATGAATGTACTTCTATTGTGTTAAACCACTGATATTGAAGTTTATTGTCGCAACGAACTACTTCTGCTGACCGATGCAATATACTTCAATATAAATAAACTGTAAGTATGTAAAACCAATGGCAACTTGAAATTTAATGCAATAAATCATATACTTTAAAACTTAGCTCAGATGCCTTGGACCACATCTGCAGTTCTTTTTATCAGTATTGCTATCTTCTCACCGAACCCATATAAATTGAAGTTTCCAATGCTCCTGTTTTTGAAACTCCAGTAATCTCTTTGTCATTCTCTTGGATCTCGGTGCCACCATTGGAACTAGTGACCGTTGTCAGAAACTTTAGACACTCGGTAGCATCTCCTTGAGGAATATCAGGTCCTTCTGGTTCTTTTCGTAATTTTTAGAGCATGTAGTTTTCCTTTGTTTTGCTAATTCCTATTTGAAAGAAACTGGACAAATCTCAGTCTTGGACTTTTCGCATTTTTGCATTCGCTCATCTTCATGTGGTTCCTGTTCTCACATTCGTGGGGCTAGGTCTCAAAAGTCCATTTTCTGCTATAACCTCTCGCTTCATTCTTATCATTACCCAAATCTATTCCTCCACAAGGAAACTTAAATGTACTTATTTCTGCTTTTATAAATGTAAAAAAGCACTGAAAAAAAGAACTGTCTGTGAATGTAGTAAAGAGAAAACCCATCTCTCCCCCTCATCAAATCCCAAGGGTAACCAACAATAACACCTTTCGTGAATAGATGACTGCGAGATTCCTTCCAATTTCAGGACTCACAACGTTGGGGGAAGAAAGAGGAGAAAGGGAAGAAAAGCAAACATTATTCAAGGAGGAGCTCATCCTTTAGACAAGTTTTTTCCCAAAGGTGTTCCAGGTCGGAGATGCATGTTTTTTGGCTGACATTGGTTGTTGGAAGAGACGTATTGTGAGAGGGGCATAAAAATGTTACAGCCCCAGAAGGAGACTCTTGTCTATCTTCTTTGCTTGGAGTTATCATAAACTAGCCTGGGAAATGGGCTTTCGGGAGATGAACAGTAGATGAATGTTGCCAGCTATAGGGTTGTTTAAAAGAAGAAACTAGCTCCTTCTCGGTTTCGCATATATCAAAGAACATAGCACATCCTGAAGGCTTCCTTGAAAGAGAAGAAGTGATGTATGAGAAACCTGAAAGCCAAAATTAAGGGAAAAAGGGTCACGGAAACTGACGCTAAGAAATGTATGTAAATTGGTGGCGGGTGTGGGTGGGATGCGATTAGCAGCCTTTTGCAGGCATAATCCTGTTTTGCGTCACTGTGGTGATAAACTATATGTGTTCTGGCTATATTCATTCAACTTCTAAAAACGGCACGTTCGCTGGCCTCATCTCCCCGGCTGTGTTGGTTGGTTACGATGTTCCTTTTCTTCTCTGTCTTTATGGAGTGTGTTGCTTTATTCTGGAAACAGTCCTTTGCCCCATCCCTGAGAGGTATATTTCTGTGCTGAGTGGGTGGTTCTCATTCTGTGTCTCACATACTTTATGTATACGGGCATTCGTTTGCAAAGTTCTGTGTTATCCTCAGACTAAAAAAATAAAAACAGTATGCTATTCATCACTTGTTAACAACTCCTCTGTGGTATCAGGCATTTAGGACAGATTCAAGGCTTTAAGGGAAAAAAAAAACGTGAATGAGAACTTTGTGACTAGGGCCAGATCAATAGTCTTAGAGGTGACAATCTGGACTTACCTGTGGAACCAAGTTGCTGGCCATGAGCCAGCAACTCTTGAACCCTTTGGGCTCAGGAACCGTTTATGTTATTAAAATTTATTGAGGACCCCCAAGAGCTTTTGTTTATGTGGATTATAGCTACTGATATGTAGACATTAAAGCTGAGAAATTTTTTAAATATTTATTAATTCTTTTGAAAATAATAATAAATTTATTATATGTTAACTGATATATGTGATGAAAATACCTATATTTTCCAAACCAGAAAGATGTGAGTGAGCAAAGTGGCATTGCTTCACATTTTTGCAAATCTCTTTAATGTTTATTTGAATAGGAAAGAGTTGGGTTCTTAAAGCAGCTTCTGCATCCAAATTCAGGAATCGAATTCAGCCCATGTGCATCAGTAGTTGGAAAAGGAGAAATATTTTCATAGTTTTTTCAGATACTTGTAGATCTTCTTTGATACTATACCAAAACTTGACAAGTGGTAATTTCTTAAAGGTTAGAAGTGGTAAGAAATCTGAAACCATATCGATGAAAATTTTAATACTGTTACCTTAAAATCCAACAGGTCTTCATGTACTTTGACTGATTTTTTTTTACTTATGTATGATTTTGTAGCCTCATATTTGGTCGTTTGGGAACTATTGGGTCACCAAATCAAGCAAATATCGCAAATGTCAACACATTTCATTTTACCATATCAAAAAATAACACTCATGAATATCAACACCAATGTCATCGGAGAGGTTTTCTGTATTGGCAAGCTGCCAAGCTCATAGTGGCAAATACGAGTGTTCCAAAATCCTGGTTTTAAGTTGAAAGCTAGATTTCTGTTGTTGGCAGCAAATACAGCAAATACTGCCAGTTGTTCTCCTTGAAAAGACGGTCTCATTTCATTCATCATTTGAAAAAATGACTGCCAAATATCTAAGTCCAACTAATTCTTTCAAGTAAAAATGGTGATCATGAGAAAAAGTGGTATCAGTTCAGCCTGCAACTAGGTTACACAAGTGTTTTTCCTCAAGAAAACCATGACACCTCCACAAGCCTTTGTATGTACCTCCTACCTCCTAAAACAGAAACTGAAAAAGAAAAGATCTATACTCGAGGGTTCATGTTTAAGAAAACGAGTCATTTTACTGCTTCATCTTAAGTGAAACTGGCTTTTTTAAAACCTGTGTGTGACTCTCCCTTCCTCCGCCCCCAAGGGTTTTACCCGCCGTTGCTCTTACTCCATCCATGAAATATCAACAAAGTAAAAACAGCAAATAATGTGCCAGGATTCTTATCAAAATAGTTATGGCTTTGTGGACCCTCCAAAAGGATTTCAGTGTTCCCCCAATTCTCAGTCACCCTTAGAGAACTGCTACGGTGGTCTAAACAGGACCCTTTTACCTCAGCACCAAATGCCGGACCGGGGGTGGGGGGGTCTTGGCAAAGACAGAGACCCCCAGAAACCTCCTGGGCACTGAGGTGGGGTCCGGCCACACGGGCACATGCAAACTCGACTTTCCTCCCCGTGGGCATGAAGTCTTCCCAGTCTTTTTTTTTTCTTTTATATGTGACTTGAAACTTTTCATGTCACCTGTAGAGTTTGGCTCAACTGCCTTAAACACAGTTCTGTAAACTTCGCCCAATTGGCCATAACTACAATTGGCGTCTTTCGTTGAGGGCTTGGAGCACGGTTCCTCAAGTTCCCTTTCCACGTGCGAGAAAAGGCTCTCTTTACATTTCTCCCGTTTTCAACTGTTTCTCAAGACAAATCGTTAGTCTCTAAGGGCACTTGTCGCCCGCCGCAAAGTATCCAATTCAAACATTGCATCCTTGTCTCCGTTGTCAGGTTCTGCATTTTGTCTGACAGGGTTTTTTTTTTCCTTCTTCTTCTTTACTTCTTTTCCTTCTGGAGCTGGAAACCAGGCAGTGAGAAGATGACAGGCTTTCAGAGGTCGTCCTTGAATAAAGAATTGTCTGTGTGCAGTTTTTGCACAGTAGTGTGTTTTGTGTGTTTTCGTGAAGGGAGGTGGGATAAAAGATTGAGCACTCCTGTGGGCCAGGCCTGTCGAAATTTCTTTACCTCTCAATTCCTGTGCTTTTAAATACAAACCTCCTAAATCAATCATAAACGGTGACATAAGAAATGTCGGTCCCTCCTGTACCTTTAAATCTCCAGAAAGGAAAGTCACTTTATAGGCTTAAAAAAGAAACTACTCTATCTCCCTTCTCTTCATTAAGAAATGATTTTCAATGTAGTTTATACAAGGCACCATTAAAACTAATTTCCTTTTTCCTAAAGGAAGAAGTAAAGTAAGTAAGATAAAGAAAAGAATGCTCAGTAATGCTGATTGGGTTCCAGGGAGTGTTATCAGCATCCTAATTGTCAGGAGTTTTCGGTTTCGTGCGTGGCTGACCATTTAACTCTGAGGGCCACCGTTTGCTGGACACAGTGAGTCAGTCTAACTGTCCCTTCCAGGCCACTGCGGTCAGCAGAAGTTGTTTTGTTCCATAGCGAGTAAAAGAAAACCCTGCTCACGCTCTCTCCACACACCCGTGCAGGCTTTGAGAGGTGAGCAAAGTGAGTAAAGGACCAGCCCTCTAAGAAAGTTCTGCATGTAACTGTTTAGGCTGATGCACGCTCTGTGGGAGAAAGCCCTATTGCTTTCGTTTTCCTGTCCTTTTGTGCTCGTATCAGTTTTCTCATGATTTCAAACAAATGCACAGAAACCAAACAGTTGATGCAGAACAATCGTTGGCTTTCAGTATTCGGCATGCCCAGAAATCACTGAAATCACCCTGAGTTATTACCCCAAAAATCCGACTCCAGATCTTCCATATTGACTTCAAGAGCCACGGGACCATTTGGAGGTGGCTTGTTGGTCACTCTTCAGATAATGGAGTCAGGGCCGCCTTGCTGCAGACACTAGAGTTTTGTTCAAAAACCTATTACTTACTGGGTTTCTCCCTCTCTCCCTCTCTCGCTCTCTGTCTCTAATTACAAGCTGCAGAGTGAAAAGCATTAGAACTGTTTACAAAACAGCTCATAAAGTTTAAAATAATAGGGGTGTTTGTGTGTGTTCGTGTAAACAAAGATACTGTGTGTGGCTGAGGTAAACAGTACACAGCCTTTCTTCCTTCACTGTCCCACGCCACCCTCCAGAACGTAAGACACAGAAGTGAGCGAAGGAGTCCCTTCCCTCCTGCCATGCAACACGCACACTTAATTCATTATGTTTATTTATCCGATGCCAGTTTACTGTTGCAGGTCAACATACAGACCCTCAGGTGCGTGGGGACAGAGGAGCTCATGAAGTGGACCGCTGTCTAATTAATTTTAGGGCAGCCTGCGTTCCCATACAGGCATTCCCTCGTGACATCCAAGAGACAGAATTTTTTTTTTCAACAAGCCCTGTGCTATCTTTCAGAAGCCCAGGAGGCGAGCGTGAGCAGGTTAGTGTTCTTAAAGTGAAAGTGGCATTTTCCAGCGCTGTCAAACTCTCCCCTTGGGCAGAGCGACAGAGATTTCGCAGAGCGCCCCTCCAGATTTTATTTATTTTTCAGTGTGCAGGGAGGGGTAGCCTCTGCGCCCCAGCCTCAGAGCCCACTCCATCATTTGCTCTGCCCCTTTAGTTCAGCAGCAAAGCACAGCCCCCGTGCAGGCATCTGCACCGGTTCCTGATGATAGTGAGGCTGGTGCTGACAGTCGAAGGAGAGGGTTCTGTCCCCGTAGGCGCCAGTGTGCTGGAGACACAGGCTGGACAGAGGGACCAGACTCGCTCGCAGGAAGCGCCTCTTCCCCCGGTGAGTGACGGAGGGCAGTTGGGAGCTTGGCGGAGGCTGGAAAAGGTTGCCCTCCCAGTCACTTGCGATGAAGCCTTTGTCAGCAGAAAGAACTCTCCTGGGTAGTGAGTGACATAATGCAGGTGACAAATGACAGCTTCGCATGTCCTTCTACTCCGATAAGTACTCAGATATCTTAAGCAGGTGAGTTAATGCTTCCGAACACGCCCCAAGGCGCACCCTCCAAACGCACAAGTGCTTTCACGGGCATCGCTGGCTCTTCCTTATCTGTCAGTAGTTTTCTTGGGATGTTTAAAGAACTGCTACAGTCTGAGTGGAGATGATGCACTTGGCACTCACTGTTTTATGGAGCTGATTATGAAATGGAAATGTTATTGGAGTCATTTGTTAGGGCCAATCATCTGAGGGTCGATTTCTTCCTGTTTCTTCCTTTTGGAGTGTAGACGAAAAAAATTCTATCATCTATCTGTCATCTATCCCCCCCCCCCCCCCCCCCCCCCCCCCCCTATCTATCTATCATCATCATCGTTCTACTGTTTTTAAGAGACCATTTCAGACCAAAAACCTGTATTAAAATCTTTGACTCATGTTGTCTTTGTATTTTTTTTTTTTCTCCCCCTTCCAGGAGCCCATCTTCAGATGTTCTGAGCACCTCTGGGTATAGAAATTGATTTTTCAACCAGGATACCTAATTCAAGGTATTAACTTTTGTCAGAAAACCTTTACACTTGTGCCCCTCTGTTGGAAATGATATTTTGGCAATGAATTGAAATAGGAAACGTTGGAATGAGAATAAAGGACAAAAGCGAATTTGCAAAATAATCAAGTGCTTAAACGACCCAGAGCCCAGAGCCCGGGAGGGTTTGCTGCTTCTGACTCCCGTCCCGCCCTTCCCATGCCAGCTTATGTGCCAGTTCTCACTCAGCTGAAGCCCGTTTTCTGCAACTGTGTTTGGGGTTTGGATTTCATTTCAGTCTCTCTCTCCCTCGCTTTCTCTCTGGCTGCCCAGACCTGCAGACACCAGGAGGCTGAGACGTTGTGTGGGTTTTGTGACATCGGACCCGACACGATGAAGTATTCTTGCTGGGTTCTGGTTTTGGCTGTCCTGGGCGCCGAGCTGCTGGGGAGCTCCTGTTCCACTGTCAGATCGCCGAGGTTCAGAGGACGGATACAGCAGGAGCGAAAAAACATCCGACCTAACATAATTCTCGTACTCACCGATGACCAAGACGTGGAGCTGGGTGAGATGCAGGGTTTTTTCGCTTGTTAGTCTCTTTTGCTCAAGTGGTTCGTTATCAGTAACTGTCACTGAGCATTTGAGGCCTTGAGTAACAAGCTAGTTTATTAAATGAACTTGTACTGAGTGTCTAAGGCATTTGGTTTGTGCTGCAATATTACTTTTCTGGTCTTAAGCTTTTGAAACAGTCTGGGGAGGGGCGGGCCTAGGAGAATAGGGATCTGGAGGGAGAGAGTAAGCTGAGATTAAATACTAGAGAAGTCAAGGACTTGATCGTGTATCTTGGAAACTCTTGGTCATTTTTTTAAAAAAAATATCTGGGCAAAGTTGTTTCAACTTTGAGATTATGATTGTAATTCTTTGCAGTGTATATGAACATAGGTAGATGCTGGAGGAACTTTCCGTGGTTTATTATTAGAGTGAATAATTTATTCATAGTTTACAGTAATTGCCAGGTAATTAAAAGTTAGATGTGATGAAGACTCTACTCAGCTGGGCTAATTTTACAGTACTTAGAAAGCCTGCTAAAATCTGGTGGTTCCACCTTAACTTCTGCACCATCTCATCTGAATGGGTTTCTCACCTTCGACTGGCCCAGCCCCATATTCTTGTCCATAAGCCTGGGGACAAGTTCTTCTAGGGTACCTAGGACAGAGAAAAAGCTTGCCCTGACAAGATGTCACCCCCACTCATTGCCATTCCTGGACCCAAATCCCTTGTTCTCAGGCATCACTCAGCCAGGCTTATCTCTCCATCACGCTCGACCTGACCATCACAAGCATCTTTTAGACTCTGTGCCAGCAGAACACCTTCTTCTGTACAGGCTCCTCTGACTAGGGTTCTCGAGGATAAAACCCTCCCTGCTGAAACGTGATCTGAATGGAAGAGAACTTTGAATTCCAGTTTGAAATCAAACCTTGGAATTCCAACAAAGTGAACTCCTTTGGTTCAGTGGGAAGCAAATGCACTGGTCTTAAGCTTTCAAACCATCTGGGGAAGTGCCTAGGAGAACGGGGTGATGATTGTTGAGACTGAATCATAGAGTCTGCTCCTTCTCACTTCACTTTTCAAACAAGAGTACAGGTTTTCAGACAACATGTCAAAATGAAAAGTCTCACAGGTATGACTATAGTATGTATGTGGCTGGTAGTTTAAGTTTTTAATCACTCACAGAGCAAGCGAAATGATGTGAACACATTTGAATTTGCCTTCCTTGTCATCTCACAAGTCCGTCCCTTTCACCGAAGCCAAGATCTATAGACTCTTCTCTTCTCTCCAGCTTTTCCCTTCTCTTCTACTGTCCCCTACAAGCAAATGAGCTCTGGGCCATCTGTCCCCCGCCTAGCTCTGTAAGGCTTCTTCCCTTTTTCTTGCTTTTGCTCTGTGCTTCATGGAAATAACTCACATTTCCCTGAAGGTGCCTGGTGATTTCAACTTTCTCACTTGTATTTCATGCCTTTGCATATCTTGTCCCCTCTGCCTTTCCGCCCTTCCTCCACCTGAAGAAGCCCTATCTGTTCTTCATCACCCAGTTCAAATGCCTTACCCTCACCTGAACCTTACTCTCCTGCAACAGGGTCGATGGAACTTTCCTTTGCACCACCTTGGACTTGCCTCCGGCATGGCCCTTGATCCACCATGTGCTTCCACTGTGTGCTTATCCCTTCCACTTGACAGAGAACAGCTTAGACGGCAGGGATATGTTCTTTCTGTGTTGCGATCCTGAAGCTGGGACTGTGTTGGGAATCTAACAGGTGCTAAATAAACTTGGAATAGACTTGCAAGGGCCTGAAAAAGCTAACAGAATTCCCATAAATGAATACGGGCATCGTCATGACCTACCTCTTGGGTATACAATCCTTATCTTTAAAACAGGGAGTTGATCAATAAATTTATTTTGAACAGAATTCAAAATTTGACCTTTATCCTATAGTTCAGTACTTACTAAGAAATGACCTCTACTGGAGGCATGTGGATATAACGGTAAAGGGTCAAAGACCAGGTTCAATCAACCCAGTTGTTTTCTGACATATTTGCCTTTACTTCCTTTCTTGATTTTCTAGCCAGAGACTGTGCTAAGCAGTCACTCATTTAATCTTCACAATAACTCAATGAAGGGGTTACTATTACTCTCCTTAGTTTATGCAGGCAAAAAAATGAGGCCTAGAGAAGTCCTGCAGGCTGTGATGAGCTAGTAAACAGTGAAGCGAGGCCCTGGGCTACGTCCAGGCCTCACAGCTACACGTTTAACTGTGATCCCCTCCGTCCATCAGTCCCTCTACATTTTTGAGCCTTTCCTAAAAACAACGTGTAAATGCTTAGTAATATTCTAGGTTCTGTGTGAGAGATAATGGAAGCATAAGATGGGTCTTCTCATCTTGTGGCAAAACAGGTTGATGATGAATCACAGTGAACCGTGAGTAAAAAGTTTCGAGAAGACCACCCTTCTCAGAAGAAAACCTATGCCCTTTTGCCTAGCCTTTTGTAATATTCTCATAATCTTTCATGAACTGCTCTAGACTTTAGTTGGTTTTGGGGTTTGGGGTTTTGTTTCATTTTGTTTTTACCATCTGAACCATTTTTAAGTGTACGATTCGGTAATGTTATGTATATTCACATTGCTATTCAAACAATCTCCAAACTCTTTTTATCTTACAAAATTCAAATTCGATGCCCATTAAACAATAACTTCCCATCCCTCCAGCCCCTGGCAACCACCATTCTACTAACTGTCTCTATGAATCTGACTGCTCTAATTATTTCATATAAGTGGAATCATACCCTATTTGTCTTTTTGTGACTGGGTTATTTCATTTAGCATAACGTCCTTCCTCAAGATTCAACCATGTTGTAGCACGTCAGAATTTCTGATGTTTTGAAGGCTAAATACTATTCCATTGTATGTATATACCACATTTTATTTCTTCATAATCTGTTGATAGGAATTCGGGATGTTTCCACCTTGTGAATATTGCTACTAGGAACATAGGTTTATAAATATCTCTTTGAGAACTTGCTTTCAATTCTTTGGGGTAAATATCCAGAAATGGAGTTGCTGGACAGTTTGATAATTCTCCTTTTAATTTTTTGGGGAACCACCAGACTTTTCCATAGCCACTGTATCATTTTACATTCTCACCAACCGTGCACAAGGGTTCCAATTTCTCCCCCCCCCCCCCAACACTTGTTATTTTCTATTTTTTGGATAATACCCATCCTAATGGGTGTGGAATGGTATCTCATTGTGTTTTTGATAGGGTTGGGTTTGGTTTTGTTTACCTACATCCAAGTGCTTGAATAAATAGTTACCTAAGCAAAACTTTTGGCATCTCTCATACTTCAGGCGATTTTGACTAGGTCATCACGGTTCCCACCCCTCTCCATCGATCTCCGCTTAGGCCAAGGAGCAGCTGCTATTTAAGTCATCGTGCCCAGACTGTGTTTTTATTTCTAGTCAGAGAAGAGTTCTATGCAGCCTCCAACCAAATGTGAAAAAACTGAGAAGACAAAAGCCCTGTGATTTTTCTTCTACCTGGCTGCCTTCACTTGCTTACCTTGTCCGTCTAGCTCTGTAGGCATTTAATTTCCATTCCCCTAAGAAACTAGTCTCCATTTTTAATGGCCTTTTGCCCTTTGAGGGAAAAAAATATAATGAGTCCTAGCAGCCTGGAAACATTTCAGACAGATTTATTATCTGCTTCTTGGTCCCTTCTTCTCCCAACTTGTTTTTCTTCTCTTCTGATGGCTTTAGCTGAAACATCTGGTTTTTTTTCCGACCAGTTCCACAGTTTGGGTAGAAGAAGATATACTGTTTTATCATGTTACTTTTTGTCTTACATTTTCAGAATTAAAATATTCAATAGACCAGTAGAGCCATTTTTAATATGGGAAATGTCACTGTTTAAGGTTTCACACTTGACAGTTGGCACGTGAGAAGATAGTGGTGTATTCAGTAGTGACCATTTATATAGTTGAAACATTAACCTTACTTCATCGTATGACAATGCCATCTAGAAACATTTACCTTGCACAATTAATAAGGGTTGAGTTTGCTTGTTGTTGTCACTCATCAAAGCATGAACCGCTGTAATCCACACGGGGGTGTGTCTCTCTAGGAAGCCAGGTGTATATGAATCCCACATGCTTGGGATTTCCTGAAGGAATGGTGATGACAATAGTTATTATTGAATTTTGGGTTTTATGAGTTTTCCTGGACATGATAAATAGGCTTGATAAAAATTTTAATGTTTGCTGGGATAAAATATTGAATAATCAAATGCTAGATATTTGAGTCAGGAATAGTAAAGCTTTGCCGTAAAATTTAACATGTAAAAAAGTAATTCAAGCTCTCTATGTGATTTTGGTAAATTCATTCGGATTAGTGGGACATTTTCTTTCTCCCGACCTTTTTTGCACAGACGACTTAGGAATAGATAAGTTAGAGTGGGTGGAATGGTTGAAATTCCTGGCCACGATTGTGTCAGCCCCAAGAACCTGTTACATACTCCATCCAAAGTCCTCTTCCTAAAGCCTAGATTTTCAGCTCCACCACCTTGCAAACCTAGTGGGTCCTGCAGGATTCCCGAAGAGTGCCACTTCGCCCCTCCCCCCACCGCTGACCTGACAGCCTCCCCGGTCCACAGCTTGGTGTTGTCACAGCCTCCCCACCCCTGCAGGAGCAAGGGCAGACGTCCCCAGTCCCAATCTGGAACTTTGGCGCTGGAACAACTTTTCTTGGCAGTCCTGGGACTCAGCTGTGGCCTGGACCTTCCCTGTCCTCAAGCCAACCCGGCCAGCAGTGCCCCCATGCCAGCCACTGGGCCTAATCACGGTCCCTTCACAGCATCCCTGTCAGGCCTGCACCTCACAGGACAACTTTCGATTGTAATGAAGTCGGGCATCTCGCTTCAGGAGGCGGGCAGTTTGTGTGGAGAACTGATGCTTTTAAGGGCGAGCCAGCATTAACATTTTCAGTCTTAAAGAATAGAAAAGGTAGTTGACCTCTGTCTTCGTCCTTTTGGGCTACTCTACCAAGATACCCTACATAGACTGGGCAGCTTCGTGGCTTCTAAGCAACATACATTTATTTCTCACAGTTCTGGAGGCTGAGAAATCCAGGATCAGGGCGCCCACTTTCCTGCTTCATAGATGGCTGTCTTTTCAGTGTCCTTAGATGGTAGAAGGGGAGAGGGAGCTCTCTGGGTCTCTTTTATAATCCCGTTCACGAGGGCCCCGCCCACATGACCTATCACCTCCCGTAAGCCCCGCCTCCTGACACTAACACATGGGATCTTGAGTTTCACCATATGAATTTTCCAGGACACATTCACTCTATGGTAACCTGTCTACTTTCATTGTAGCTCTTGGAATTGAGGTGTAGATTACAGAGAGGGAGATGGAAAAGGCAGGGGAAGCTGAATGTGGCGGGTTTGGGGTGAGCACACAGTAAATTGGGGCGCCGTGCCATTGGCTCCTCTACAGTCCTGTGAACTGGGCAGGGGAGCTGTGATTGGCTTCACTTTACAGGTGAGAAGCGTGAACCAAAAGAGGGTAAATGACATGCTCAAGCCAATCTGTGGCAAACTCCAGATGTTTCCGCACAAGTTCAAGTCTAGGGCTCTTTCTCTTCTCACTCTTATCCTCCTATGCCCTGTTGTGGGAATATTGCTCTGAGTCTTCAGTCTTAAGCTTCATATCATTCCGATGAAATAATTGTTCTAATAACTAAGACCAGCACAATTGGCATTTTAGGCGCCAAAGGCCTAAAATCCACAAGAGGCGAGGTGCCTCAGCTTGAAACAAAAGGACGTAATTGCCCTTCCAATGACAGAACAAGAGATTATTCCATCCACTCCTCTCACAGCTGTAAATGCATAATAATGGGTTTTATTACAGAAAAGTTCGGTTGAGTTTCCCAGTGAAAAAAATCAATGGTGCAATCACATGGAAACAGATTCAGCACAAGGCAGCGCTATTGACCAGCATTAATCATTGCACAGCCATAAAGAAGAAGAAGGTGCTTTGGGCTTACGTCGCTGGTGCATACTAACTCAGCAGAGAGATGAGGTATGCTTCCTGCATCCCATCGTCCACATCTAGCAGGAATCCGCCGAGATCAGAGGCAGCATGTAACACCAATGTGGCTGTCAGCTGCTGAACACAGACGCATCTGTAGCCCACTCACCCTGCACCTGGCCCAAGCTACTGAGATCGTTTCAGCCCTTAGAAGGGCAAGAGGCAGGCATTAGTGTCTGTTAGTACCTCCCCTGGGAGGCCTGAAGAAGCAAAATCTGACACTACAGAAAGTGAGGCATATTTTGACTACAAGCAGACATCGTTTCTGTTTTTAAGTCTTGAAAACATCAGTATCACAGCCAGTACTCAGCCTAGATGAAGCTTAAGAGACGGTCTCTGGAGCAGGCTGCCCGCACTGCCTCTGGGCTCTGCCGTGTAGTGTTTGTGTGACCCTCGGGGTGTCATTTAGCCCTCTGCACCTCAGTTTTATCATCCATAAAATGGGAATAATAAATAATAGCACCCACTGCAAAGCATTATTGTCAGGATTCGATGAGGTGATGTCTGTGGAACACTCAGACAGAACCTGAAAATAAGTATGAAAATGACTGTCTCCTTTTCCCATCTCCAGCATCTTACAGCCTCGGAAGCGGTCTAAGCCACTTAGGTCACTTAGAACAAGGCAGTCATAAAGTCTCTTCCAGCTCTAGGTGTCCCTGATTCTGTGTCCAACCTAAAATACTCCTCCCAGTGTGGTCCGTGGACAAGGAGCTTGTTAGAAATGCAAATTCGCGAGCCCTCCCCGATCTCATTAAGTCAGTGCCTGGGGTGGGCCCAGCCTTCTGCAGATTAATGTGCTCTCTGGGTGGTTTTTAAAGATGGGAAAGGATTGTCCCAGAATCTCTCCTTTACCGAGAAATGCCGAGCCAGATGTGCACGTCCAGTAATCCCAGTGGTGGAGCTGCAGTGTTCGCGGTGCCAGTGGGGACCAAACGTCTTCATCCATCCCTTTGACGTGGCACTGGGTGGAAGCGTAGCGTTGGCAGGGATTGCTGAGGACCTCAGCGCAGCTCGGTTAATTAAGAAAAGAGTGATACTTGGAACGGGGGAAGAGTTTTGGCTGGGACAATTCCAGAGATTATTAATTGAGCTAAATTTTAGCCCATTTTTATATTCTTTAACCTGAGATCGGATTTCCACCTACCGTCCCGTACACGCAGTTCAAATGAGTCTGTAAACAGGAGATTGTAGCGTTGTGATTCAGGACCTCAGAGGATGGCTTCCGGCTGCACACTGCTTTTTTAAATTTGAGTTTAGCTAGGCTTATAAAGGAAGCTCTGAAAGCTCATTCTTTGAGATAAAGAGATTCTTAGGCAATGAAAATCTATCACTAGTGTTTGCTGAATTTTTCCAAAAGTCAGGATATTACAATGAGTAAGACTCCAGCATCTCTCTCCCCACGCTCACCACCCTACTCATCCATATATCTCCAGGATGTTTCTCCCATGTGATCAACCAACACAAATATGAAATGCAACATTTCTAAAACAGATTTCTGTGTTCTTCTATAGGGCACATTTTCTCTTAGTTATTTTTAGACCAACGGCAAAACAGTTACTTTTCCAGTTTTCTTTCCACGCTGAAACCTTTGAGGTATTAGTCAGCTCATAGCCTTCGGATGCATTACAAAGTCTCTTGGCTCTGTTTCTTAGGGTCACTCTATTTTAGAGACACAGTCTAGTTCAAGTTCTTATCACCTCATGGCCTGATGGCTTTAGCGACTTCTTGGCTATTCCCTGGATGGACCAGCCCATTCCCTCCTCTGCATATACCCCCATCGCCAAATTGCCATAGCAACACCTCTTGAAGACTTTTTCTTACCATGCTGTTCATGCCTTTGACAAAGAAACTACTCTGCCTTCATTTTGTCTGTTCCATCCAACCCGATATCTTTACTCAGCTTCCCAGCTCTTTGCTAACTCTGCCTCACGCATTTCATCAAGAGAATTCTCCATATTCTTTTCGACTCCAGAAAATCAGTGTATTGTACTCATCACTTACTTAGCATCCTCCTCATCCTCCCAACAATCCACTTCACCCAGTCTATATTTTTCTTACTCCTTTCCTTCCATTCGTCCTCACCTCTCATTAGACATTCACTCCGGGTCCCCTCTGTCCTCAGATGCACAGCCACTGCTGTATCCGCACCATTCAGTGTATGTTGCTTTGCAGGTATCCCCAAGGGACCTTTATATGTGGGCTCTCTTCTAAGTAGTAGACTATTGAAGAGCAGAGGCAGCAGAGAATTTTCCATTTGCTTTGTCGATGTGACACTTGGGGACCGGCCCAGAGTTCAAGGTTGATAGAATGTTCGGCATGAAATGGGGGCTCGCGACATGCTATTCGCTGATCACCAAAAGGTCGCTTGGTCTCCTGAACACATCCAGAGAAGAAAAAGCAGTCAAGAGCCTTCCTAAGTGAAGCATATTTTAGGGAGCTTTAATGAGACCCAATTAGAAACCCTCCTCCTGTTTTCATATGTTTCACATGAACAGTAAAAGCTAATATGAGAAAAAATCAGGCTCACTGTGGCTTTTTGGATGGTGGCAGGCTTCTCTTCTGCTCTGAATGCTTGCCTGGTTTGCATTACGATTTCCTTCCTTGCTGGAAAACTACACAGACTTTCTCTGGAAGAAGTGGGACCTGTTGGAAATGTGAGGCTCCAGGATTCAAATGCAATGGGCTTGGCCGTAGCGTTCTGTAGTGCAATTCTTGACAAGTCCTGAAAAGACTATTGAATTCTGGCCTGTGCTTTTTTCTGCAGTGTTTGGATGTGTTTCAGCTGCAGTGTTTGGTTGGATAGAGTAATCGAAATAGAATTTTTTTTCCCCTCAGTGATCTTATGTTACAATTTCATCTTTTACCATTAAAACGGAATATTTTACTACTACGCAAATATTTCTTGAAGCATGGCTCTTTCACGAGCAAATAACCTGTCTTTTCAAATTGCATGTAAACAGGTGAAAATATAAACTAGTAGTGCCATCCTCATGAAAAGCTGGCAGGCATTTGGTGAGTTTGCTAGAGGATACCAAGTTACACTGAGGATCCTTTTTTCTTTTTTTAATTAAATACAGGCATCTTGGAGGAACTTATACTTAATAGGAAAAATTCTTTTCCTCTTCTATTTCATATGATTAAAACACTATAGTCATCTCTTCAATGTCACTAGCTCTGTGCGTGTGTGGTGGGCTGGGGGTTCATGCTTTCTGTAATAGGCTATTGTTCTCTGGTAATCTTCAAAGGGCGGCTGGCCTTTGAATCTGCTCCATATCTAGAATTCTAGCTTTAATTATCAGATTAGCCTGCTTTTTTTTTTTTTCCTTTGCAATGAAAGAGGGGAGAAGCTGAAATGTGTTTATTATTCTGCGAGATACTTGAGATGGTAGGATCCCAAATGTTTGATTTTATTCTGGAAATGAGAGCTGGTCGAATTATAGACTCCTTCAGGCCAAGGGAAGGAAATTAATAAATCAAGGGAACGGAGCCACTGAGTGACAAGACGTAAACAAGTGCTCGTGCGGGGCGCCCTGCTAAACCACGCTGGACTTGTGCCTTTCAGGGTCCCTGCAAGTCATGAACAAGACGAGAAAGATCATGGAGCATGGCGGGGCGACCTTCAGCAACGCCTTCGTGACCACGCCCATGTGCTGCCCGTCCAGGTCCTCCATGCTCACGGGGAAGTACGTACACAACCACAACGTGTACACCAACAACGAGAACTGCTCCTCGTCCTCGTGGCAAGCCATGCATGAGCCTCGCACCTTCGCTGTGCATCTTAACAACACTGGCTACAGAACAGGTAATGGGTGAACCTTTGATGACACAACTCGGGCACATGAAAATGCGGTGTGCATGATGAAGTATATGAAGTTCCAATAAGTCTTTAAATTGGAGGCATTCTAGGCTTTTCTCTTCCTTATCTGTGTCTTCCCCATCCCCTACTTTTTGACTCCAAAGGATGTACCCATGAGACACCCTTTAGAGAAAAGTCAGAATGATCCTCAGTGGATGTGTTATGAAAGTGTCATATCCATCAGAGCAGCCAGCAATTGGGATTTTTTGGGAGAACGTACAGAAGATGGGTTTTCATTGCGTTTACCTGCTTGCCTGAAGCTCCCAATTCTCAAGGGATCGTGGCATGGCTTCAAGCTTGTCTCAGGTCTTGGTAAACCCTGCTGATCATTTCAGTGAGAAATCAACAAGGGTTTTGAAACTGCTTAGTGTCTCTTCCAGGGTCCGGGACACAGTAGATGATCACAATTGTTTATTGAATTCATAAATAACTGAATCAGTAAACCAGTGATTTATTTATTCTTCCAAAATTCATAGGATTCGGAGTTTCTTTAGGTTAAGTTGTCATTTTCAGGCCTCAAATGTTCACCCTATCTTTCAGGACAGGAGGGTAATTGCTACATCTCTTACTGTTGGAGGTGTGGGTTAGTTGGTCTGTTGAAAATTGGGGTCCTCTTTCAAGAGAGGTTGGGAAGATGATGCCAGTCTTTCTAAGAAAGAAACAGGGCTCTTTTTACTAAAGTTGCCCCTCCCACGCCCCCCACCCCCACGTCCTAAGGCCTTTATTCTCCCAACATTTAGATGCTCTTCGTGGGTTTCCTCAGCATTTCTTCATGAAAGAAAACAAAGAAGTTGCTACTGGGGCTACAGTGCAAAATAGTTTTTTTTTTCAGAACCACCCACACTTATGCCTATGAATTAATGATATCATCATTAAAGCTTGTTGGGAAAGACTTTACAGATTCTCTCTTCCGACGATTTAAAAGGAAAGGATTTCTGATGCACATATTTTCTTAAATCTCTTTAAAAAATGAAATTAATCTTTACCAGTGGACTCAGGAAATATGTGGCCTTTTTGCTCCTTTGCAGAGTACTCCGTGGGCATCTAATCTTGTTATTTGTGGGTGAGAATATTCATCATGAATAGGACTGTGTTGTCATTTATAGGCTTCTCAAAATCCGCCCCCACAGAGGAAGCTCCCCTCGTGAGTCTCAGGGGTGTTTGCTTATGCTCAGGAAAGAAGCTGGGTTCCTCAGAGTGCCTTGTTCTGGGTGTGTTTTCTCACATAAGTGATTTAGATTTATAGCGCCTTTCATCTGAGAGCTCCACAGCAATCTGCAAATCCATCAAACATCCCCGTAGGGTTCATAGACAGCAAATGTACTTGGCTCTGTTTTATAACTGAGGTGGGGATTTCAGATACTGCGTGACCAACTCAGAAGCAAAATCAGAAACGGTTCCCTCATGCCTGGTTCCTGATTTTAACCCCAGTTGTGTTTTGTTCATGGAAAACATTGTGAGAGATCAGTGCCTTTCAACCCCCAGACTCCCTGTAATTTAATCCATAGCAGCAGATACGCAGCTGGAAGGGTTGAGACTCTCACCATATCCAGAGTGATATGGACAATGTCCTTAAGAAACAGAGATGTGGAGTGACACAGAGCACCGACCCCGCCAGGGCTGAGGGTGGTCAGATAGGGTTTGCTCATTTGTTTCGGGACTAAACCAAGAAAGGGGGAAAGAAGATGAATACGTCCTGGAGACAAGGTACATGGCCGTGTGACTGACTATAACTGACTGTGTTGTGTTCATACTTGAAATTTGCTAAGAGGGTAGATCTTTGGTGTTCTCACCACAAAAGGGAATAAAAGGGTAATGATAAAGATATGAGATGATGGATATGTTGATTGGCTTGGAGGCGGTGAATATTTCACAGCGTTTATATATATCAGGCAATCAGGTTGTATACCTTAAATATATACTATTTTTGATCGTCAATTTTATGTCAGTAAAGCTGAGGGGAGGGTAGAAAGAAAGGGGTAAAAGAAAGGAATTAGCTACCCTATGCCAGGCATTTTAGCTGAGCTGTCTCACCTAATTCTCACAGTAACCTTGAAAGAAAGAATTTGCCCATGTTACCAGTGAGAAACAGTGTGACTCAGAGTTTTTTGACCAAAAACACAAGCTAGTCAGCGCTAGAACAAATCTAGTACATCTGACTCAGTCTTTTCTGTTCCCATTGTCTTATTTCTTTCCATGTGTTTTCATCATGCCTCACTCCAAAGGACCTCACAGAGACACATAAAACATACTAGGATACAGAGCGTTAAGGACTCTGGCAAATGGAAATCAAGGGTAGATAGAACTAATTAAAGTCAAGGCAAAGATTGGTATGCAAGCTGCATGCCATGGAGTTGTAGAGAAAGGCTGCATATTTGGAGATAAGTTTCCAGATGGCAAAGGCAAAAATTGCAACACCATCCATTACAATATATACTGAGTCATTGAGGTAAAAACAATTTATTTGCTTCTAAGAAACACAGTGTGTTCTGATACTTGTTTCCGTTATGCCGGGCTGGTCCACCCTGCAGTGGATTACAAGGGCCTGAATAAAACTCAGAGATAATTTAATTCAATCCCCTTATTTTCAGATGAGCAAACTTAGAACCACAAGGTTAAGGTGACTTGAAGTGACACATTTGATGTTCTAATGGGAAGGGCAGGCATCAGGATCTTGATCTTGGGGCTGTTTCCAGGATGCTCTCTAACGTTATATGTTAGGTCTAGGATGAAATTGCACGTCATAAGGCTTCTCCAGTGACAAGTTTCTGTCTTTTTGTGCAGCCCAGTGGGCCTGCTCTGGTCAGTTGTCTTCTCCAGGGAGATGAGATTTGTTCCTGGAAACTAACTCTGTTTCTGAAGCCAACCTTCTCCCCAGGGGTCTAGATACTTAGGTAATAATGGACTTTATGGTAAGTCATCTTACAAAATAACAGGAATATTTTTAAGGGAAACAAAGACCTTTCCAAATACTTAGGAAAACAAATGTCAATGTGCCCATTAGTAAATCAGAAAAATTATAAATGGAAGACTAGAGCGGCCGTGACGAAGATCTACTGAGCTTAAATTTATCTTTGACGGGAATATATTAAAGTGTCTGAGACAATTAGAAAGTAAAGATTTCTTCATGATAATAATTATTGATCTAAACAGGGACAGTGACACATTTGAAAATAGACAAACACATCAAGATGACAGGAAATTAAGAGAGTTGGTGAGTAAGTATTAAATCAGCATAATTATATATGAGCCACTAGACAAGTGGAAAAGAACCGACTTATAAAGATTTTATTGTTTTCCTAATAACAAACATGTTATTTAGAACATTTAGCTGAGAACCTAAGAAAAATAATAAAAGAAACTAAATATGTATTGTACATAAATATCCATTGAGAAAAAAGCAAAAGGCAGCAATCAGATTTATGAAGAACAGCTCAGAGAAGATAAATTACTAAGTGGTTTATTTTGGAAGACATCCAGAATACATGGATTTAAATGAATCAAATTGATCCAATATTATATTTACCATTGTATGACATGATTTTTCTTTTTAAGAACTGAGGCATTTTTGGACTGGCTATAGCCTAAATTTTTCTAAATTTACTCATGGAAAATATGACTGTACACCAGCTTAAATGTTTGAGAAGGGGAAAATACAGTAACATGTCTATTGCATTTTATGTTCTGACAAGTGAACTGGGAATGACGTTGGATTACCTATCATAAAAATGAATATCCTGCCTGACTATATACTAAAAATTTTTTTTAGTTTAATTTCTTCTAAGGGTATAGGTATGAATATAAAACCTTTTAAGGTAAAAGTAATAATCCAAGTTTGAGCTGTAGCATCAAATATTAGCAAAAATCCTGAAGGAAAACTGTGGAGAGCTAGAGTCACATCCTAGCTCTGCCTTTAATTTGTTTTGAGAATTTGTACAGGCCAGTTTTCCAACCCTTATAATGCAGAGATTGGACTAGAATGATTCCTTAGTTTTTTTCCTATCCAAAATTATACAGTAATTTTATTATAATCACTGTAAATACTATCTTGATTTATTTAAAAATTGTAATGTTCAAATTGTAATCAGAACACATGACACATGATATAGCATGCGAATTAAATATCAGTCTTACTAAAATTCTATTTCATATCACTGGAGTAGAAGGGGCAATATTTAATCTGCTCTTCTGTAATAAAACAATTTAGACAAATTAATCAATTGTCTAATTTTATGTCTTTTTACATTACAAAATTTGTGTTACTTATAGCAAATACATTCTCTAATATGGGATTTTTTTAAATGTAGAGTTCATTTATAGTAAAGCAAGCTAATATTGCTTTTATTAGTTATGGTATCATAGGTTTTTGGTAAGCACATAAACAGAAGACAGCTTACCACACTATGCTAGTTATTGAACCACAGTAGTGTAAGCTCAGAACTATACTAGGCACTGGGATGTGAAGAGTTAAAATAAGATGCCTGCCTTCATTAGACTTACAGTCTAATTGGGGAAACCAGACTCATGTATATACATTGACATACGAGTAAATCATAATTTTAACTCGGTTCAAAATTCTGTATATTTTTAGTTACTACCAGTGAAATCCTGCTACCTAAACCTATCCATTACATAAAGTAAAAGCTCAGTATATCATTTGTTATATTAAATAAGATTTAACTTCTCCACAGCATCAAAAATCTTGTGTATAGTTACTCTTGCTAATTTAAAAATAAGTGCCTTTGCTTCAGATAGTTCAAGGAAATTTTTCTACGTATTACAGGGACAGGTAGTCCTGGACAGAGTAACATGACCTAAAGTCAAAACTAATTATAATCAAGTCTTTCTGATCTTCCCCCTGTCACTTAACTTCCTTCCCACCTTTTTAAACAGCTGTGAGGGGACATGTTTAGTGGAGTCCAGAGAAGAAGATGATACAGAAGGATGGGTCAATGGCACGTTAGTGACCATTCAGATAGCATGGCAATAAGGTATGTTAAATTGCCAGTGCCCAAAAAGAGAAAAACTTCAAACTACACATACTGTAATGGCAATACGGGCAAGAAAAATGAAATTCGCCTTAGAGCGGGAGAAAGAGATTTAATACATCTGGAGGAAAATAATTAGAAACCCAGATAATCAATTGCAGAGCGCTGCCAGGAAGCGCAACGTTGAAAGAGGCCGGGAGGGGTGATTACAAATGAGTCTCAGTGTCAGGAGGCAACAAGAAAGGCCAGTCACTCGAAGCCACCAGCACTGGGGTGGCGCATGGTGACACACAAGGTCCAGGGCTCCCTTGGAACAAATGTGTTGGGTGAGGGCACATCTGGAATACTGAGTACGTTTTTACACTTCGTGAACACAAAGACACCGTAAACCTGGGGAGTTCTGATGTAGCAAGCACTGTTAAGAGACTCGCAGAGATGGTTTATACGAGGAGGGTAAAGGAGAGGGAATAGCCATGGCAATGGTTCTAGTAGAAAACAAAATAACCTAACGAGTAAAACCATAAGGGAAGGGCAGGAGTGATTTGGCATGGCTTCTCTGAGAGGAAAAAAAAAACTAACAAAAATAAATAAATAAATAAAACTAAAAGTAGTAGGAAATCTTTTAAAACTAATCAAGCAGGAAAACGGGAGAGAATTTGTTGCCACAAAATACATCAGATTGGGAAAGAAAAATATGTAACCTCTCAAGAAATGTTTCAGTGTGCACGTGGAGGACTCTAGTGCGAGATTTCTTTGCACTGCAGGATGGTGAATTATTTAAAATCAACACAGAGTTGAAAGGGTGGCGATGCTAACATGAGCACTAGCAACAGCGGCACTTAAAAAGCCCTTGGCGTGTGCCAAGCACTACGTTTAGCATGTTCGCTATGTACCAGCTCTTTCCATCCTGACAATGATCCTGCCACCATCCTTATTATCACCTTCTTGGCTTCACAGAGAGGGAATTGTCAGGTAACTTGCCTGTGGGCACATCGCTAGCAAGTAGCAAACCAGGATTGGAACCCAAGCAGGCTGGCTCCCAGGTTTATATTCCAAGCCACTGTGCTCTTTTACTTCTTTGAAAACAAAAGGAGAGAAAGATGGAATAAACCCCCAGGGATGAGAAGCAGGCCAGGGGAAAGAGCTGTGCTGAGGTTTTTAAGTAGACAGTTCCTGGAAACGGTCCCCTTATGAAGTGTCATTGATGGGGTGTGGTCTTGGTCAGCTGCCTGTGACTCCAAGCCATGTTATTATCCCTTTGTCGGAGGAGGATAGTCATGTGGTGGTCTGTGGGGAAAGGTGGTTAGTCTCCGAAGACAAGAATTCCTCCTGTGCGTAGTCAGCGCGGAGGAAAATCCTAAGTCATATCTGCCGTGAGAGCCTCTGACACTTTGTTCTACACCCGTCCATCTGCCCCGGGGTTCCTGGCAGAACCCTCGAGCAGGGGCGTTTGGCTAAGTCACCACATGATTGATTCACTCATTCACAGATTGAACAGATAAATTTAACAAATAAGTAAACATCCTTGCCATGTCCTTCAGGCTTGAGTCAGTTCTTCCAAGAAACTCTGAAGCTCTGTTCTATGAAAATATTGAGACCAAATCAGCTTCGAACAATTATAACTCAAGCGAAAACACAAACTTTAATAAGTCTAGAACCTGTAGAATCCCCAGAGCACATGGGGGTCCCTAAACCCTCATTTGAGAAACAAAAATTATGGAGCCCCTTTACTACGTGCAAGGATGTACAGATACGAGGCAAAGGCAATGTTTGCCCTCAAAAACCTTACAAATGAAGAAGGATTGCACTTTAGATGAACAGAACTACAGCACAAGGAAGAAAGGCATGATGGCAGTAGAGCTGCAGACACGTCGCTATGGGATTGTGGCAAAGACTGGGAGCGAAACGGCACGTACTCTGGCCCTGATAACAGAGGGTGAGACGGAGAAGGAGCATGGGCAGAGGTACAGAGGGGGGAACCAAAGCACGCGGCGTCGGAGAGAGGCACGGTTAACCGAGAAATGCAAGATGGGGTTGGAAAGAGACGGGTTTTGTTCAGACCCAAGGTAGGCTTGGGATGGCATGCTCTCAAATAAAGCTCGATCTTGCAGGTGACAAGGATCCCTCTAGATTGTGAGAAGAGGATGACGTGATCAGAGCCGGTCTTCAGGACGGTGGCAGTGAGAGCAGAAGACCCTGGAGCCTGGCTGAGAAAGCCAGCAGGAGACTATGGGCAGGCGTGAGGGGTGTCATGTGATCAGAGAAAGGGAAGGTTCAAGAGCTATTTTACCCAGGTGGTGCCTACAGGTGGTGGCGAATGCTGGCTGAGGAGAGCAAAGAAGCAGGTGGCGTCAGGGAATGCTCAGGGTTGCCGAGTCTTCAAGAGCAGGGCGATGATGCCACTCAGAGATTTAAAGGCTGTCTGAGGGGAGAAGTAAAATTGGAAGGGAAAACAAGGAATTGTGTTTGGACAATGGCATTAAGGGGCAAGTAAAACATTCAGATGGAGATAGTCTACAAACACTTGCAGGCCAAAGATGAAAACAAGGTAAACAGTGATCCCTCAGAGATGCAGAAATGATGTACGGCAGGTAAGTTTAAGGTGCAGAAACGTGAGCTTTAAGACCAAAATCGATGAAGTACCTGGATGCTAGGCTCTGTTTTCGCTGTCCCAAGCCAGTCATCCAGGAACTGCCTGGAAGCGTTGGCACCTCTAAAACCTATTTAATGGAACCAGGAAGCAGTTTGGACATGGAAGGCAGAGGACATGGTCTCTCCCTAAATTAAAGACGACAACCTTTTAAAAAACAGAAAAATTAAAACTTGCGTGCATGTGTGTGCATATGTGTATAGCTATAGGTCTGTGTGTGTACACATCCATATATACCTACACCCACATGTATGCCTGTGTATACATACGTAGATGAAATGTTCTCTGGCCTTTCTTTCTTGAGGGGAAGGCTTTGTGTGTGTCTCACGGGAGAATCGGACATTTAGGTTTACCTAGAACGATGCTTACCAAACCTGTTTTTGTGGCGTAATTACAATAATTGCAAATAGCACCCTCTTTCTCAAAAGTGTGCCAACCGTACACGTATGGCCACCCTTCTGGTACTCAGAATGTATCCTGCTTCAAGATCAAACGCATTTTGTTCCTGAACCTAGAACGATGCTTACCAAAACTGTTTTTGTGGCGTAATTACAATAATTGCAAATAGCACCCTCTCTCTCAAAAGTGTGCCAACCGTACACATATGGCCACCCTTCTGATACTCAGAATGCATCCTGCTTCAGGATCAAACGCATTTTGTTCCTGAAACCCCAACCTGCCCAACTCCCCGCCTCAGCCCCTGTCCTATCGTCATCTTTGTCAGAGGACCAGATTCACGATTCCCTCTCTGAAAGGATCAGTGAGCCTTGCTGCACAGTGGCCTTTCTTGGACGTGACATGCCGAAGGTAGAAACGCGAAGTCCTTCCAGCAGCTTGCTCCGTGACGGCGTGGTGTCGTGGTGCACATACCTCTGTTATAGTACAATTCTGTGAAAATGGGTTACCTGTGTAGTAACTCCGTGTTGCCAGAAGTTTTGATTATCAAGCTAGACATACACATTCATAAAATACACATAGTGGAAACACGAATGCCATAAATTACATGTGACATAAGAACCCTGATCATGTCCCATAGAAACAGAGTTTACCACGGTCCCTCGGTTTAGAAAATTTGTACCCTCCGGATATGTGAAACAAAGACAAGTTTTTTAGTAGTGTCTCTATAATTCACAGCTCTCCCACAGTACCTTAGAAAACTTTATCACAAAGACAACTTCCAATTCCCCGATACGTGCCTGGGGTAGCATTCCAAATCTCACCCTGGCTATTTCTCTGATCGTTAACATCAACTCAACAAAGGGGTACGTTCTGCTGGGATCCCCGGCAGAACCACAAGAATAGCTGCTCCCAGTGTGCCGTGGTTGTCACGGCGATTTTATTGAATGATTATCCATGTCCTTTGGGGCTCCTTTTACTTATTGAAAAGGAAGATGTGTGTATGTCATCTCGCCAAAGGATCAGAGTATTACATTGATGTTACTTTGGCATCCACTGTTACCTAGGTTAACTTTTGTTTTGCTGTTTCCTTTTTAAGGCATCATTTTATATTAATGCATTTATTTATGATTAATCATTTTATATGAGAAAATAATCCCCTTTTTTCCATTGCAGCCTTTTTTGGAAAATACCTCAATGAGTATAATGGCAGCTACATCCCTCCTGGGTGGCGAGAATGGCTTGGATTAATCAAGAATTCTCGTTTCTATAATTACACTGTTTGTCGCAACGGCATCAAAGAAAAGCACGGATTTGATTATGCAAAGGTAATTTTCAGGCCCTTTTACACTGCATCAATTTACTTTGTGCATAATGGGCAACAGCCATTTTCAGTGAGTTAACCTATTTACAAGATTGGCTTTCTATGTTCTCACAGTGTTACAATGAGAAATTTTAAGGTAATTTTAAACTCCAAGCAAGAAAAGATTCTCTAGAAGCACCGACTTCATACCGTGATTTCTCCCCCTCATTAAAATACAAAGCAATCAGCCTCTGATGAAAGTATCATCAAAAAAATCATAGATGCATCCACTCAGTCTTGTGATAATTTTTGGTTTCCATCCCACCCCCAAAGAACTTGTCCACATAATCAGAGGTTCATCTTGTACTGTTTTACTTTACACTGGATGAAAGTCTATTTTGTCTTCTGATTTAGATGTAAGAATAAGAGCAGACAACTGGGATAATCAAAGATAGAGAAACTACACTCCTTGCTTTAACTCCTCTCTGGTCAAGCTTAGATGTGTGACAAGGATACCTGCTCCAGTGGCAGCCAGAGTCCACAAATGTCTCTAAGGCTATCAGTCTTATGATTTCCCAGTCAATTCATAGAAACTGAAATTGACATGCCCACGGCTCTCTAACCAATGGATCCTAGATTCGATTTTAAAATTCACAAAGGTTCTGTGGTTGCCAGCGTAATAAAACAGCTTTCAGATCACAGGAGCGAAGGGGGCAATATCTTTGAATTTGGTCTCGAATTAGCCTAAAATGCCCTCTCCTCCTCATTTATCTAAAAGAAGCCAAGAAACTTCTCTGTCTGGCACAGATTACTAGGAAAGAGCCATTGGTAGAAATCAGAAAGCGGAATCATTTTGGCGCACTACTGTCTTGTTGCTTGGCCTGGTTTGCACACAGGGGGCCTGGTGGGAGATCAGGCATTAAGTCTTGTTCTTACGTATCCTTCAGAAAACAATGAATGCAAATGAATTCACAGACATTGCTAATAGGTTTTCGGATCCATCAAAGTTGAGAGCTGGGTATAGGGAGGGACCTTGGAGGCAGGTTTGAGCAACGGCCTACAAAGTCCATTAATTGTCACTGCTCTCGTTTTTTTATCTGTGGGGATGCTTTTCATGCTCCTGGTCAAGCCATTAACCTTTCTTTCCCTGCTGTCCTAAGGAGAGCAAAGTAATCTAGATTCCCTCCGAAGCCTAAATCAGCGTAACTTGCCCATTATCACAGCTGATTAAGTGTCAAAGATAGCTGTGTCGGAAAAGAATGTACACCTTTTTTTTCACTGAGGAAAGGAATGAAACAGACAGTCCCGTGGAAGAAGGAGATAGCCTGTGGACTTGTCCTAACAATGACATGTGACACAGATTTTGTCCCTTGGGCACTGCTTTTGCAGCTGGTCTGGTCCTTAAATCTACAAGTGGTTAGTCATGCCTGGATGCTTCTGATACTGTGACTGTTGCCTGGGCGCTTTCTGAAGTTTACGCTGAGCTCCGGGCCATTGATACACCCTTAGAGAAGGGGTGGTTTAATTTAAGTGTTCATCTTTTCTTTCCTTTTCAATCCATTGCTTCCCTCCTCCTCACAGACTCTCATCAGCCCCTAGGACTGAGGGTTAAGTCATTTTATTAACAAATCAGACTCCAATCCCAGCAGCCGTATCATTTTAGTTGTACAATTAACAGAGGATAACGCACAGGAAACCAATTGCTTTCCATATTTAGTGTTTCAAATAAGCTAATCGCTGCAATGTTGCAGCTTCTCCCTATGCACCCAACTTTTGGCCAAGGTGGTTTTCCTTCGCCATGACTGTGTAAGTCCCACAGGTGAATTTTTAATGTGAGGAAAAGAACTTTTCTTTCGTTTGTGTGTGGTGCGTGTGCGTGTATGTGTTCTGCAACTGTGAATTTGAAGTGGACGTGGGTGTTTCCTGCCCTTGAAGTGATTAAATTTTTTGTCGATGGATTACATCAACAAAATCTGAGAAAGAAATACGTATCCGGTGTTTGCTGTGCTCCAACATTTGGGCTGCCAGATCTGATTGTTATCTCGGGCAAACAGGACTGGACTGTTTTCCATCCTAATTGCTACGTTAGGCATTACTTAAAATACATTTTTTGTATATTACTGGGCTAGCAGCCCAGAGAGTCACTGGCAACTGATTTTCTCTGTTCGGGAAGGTGTTTTGCTGCCACAGGAAGTACAGTTTTCCTTCCTGCATTAGGCCTTACCTCACTCATCATTCAGTGAGTTACTTCTGAGGAAAGCAGTATGCAAATGTGATCCGATGAATGTCACCTTTTGTAATTTTTGTTTTGTGTCAAATGTATGTTTCAGGACTACTTCACAGACTTAATCACTAACGAGAGCATTAATTACTTCAAAATGTCTAAGAGAATGTATCCCCATAGGCCCGTTATGATGGTGATCAGCCACGCTGCGCCCCACGGCCCCGAGGACTCGGCCCCACAGTTTTCAAAACTGTACCCCAACGCTTCCCAACACATGTGAGTAACACCGTCCGCTCTGGGGCCCGCTGAAGCCGGGCCTTCCCTCGGCTCCGCGCCCCGCGCCCCGTGTCCTTGCGTAGCGCAGCTCCTCGGGGTGGCGGGGAGCCCCGGCCTGTCGGGGTGGGGGGAGCCCCGGCCTGTGACCGGAGGCCACGCAGGCCGTGGGCCTGGGAGCCAGGGCCGGCCCGGGCGCTCCGATTAGCGAGCGCATTTCCAACATTCGTAAGTCGCTGGAAGCAACGGGAGAGAAGCACACAGGCTGCACGGGGGCGATTTTTGCCAAGGGTTCCCTTCAGCTGTCTTAAGTAACACGCGTGAGCTTGAGCGAAGGATGACGATGAGCAAACAGTACGCTTTTCGCAGCGGCGGAGTGGCGACCCCGGGCTGGTTACGGAAACGGGTTTATTCTGTGCCGGGGCAGCTTTTCTGCCGGTGGGCAGGTGGGATCGGCTATTCTGTGCTGGGGCATCTTTGCTGCGGATGTGCAGTTGGTATCGCTCAGAGGCCTGCCCAGGTCACAGCCTCAAAATGACCCGACGCTTCCTTTCGGGACGAGGGGCGGGGAGGCGCGGAGCAGAGGGCCGGGGGTCAGCAGGACACAGGGCAGGGAGCTGTGCTGTGCCGATGGCGCCCACCACCCAAGGGCGGGAACATTCCGATGCTTTGGCAGCAAAGAGCTTGATCTTGTCTTTGACTCTGCTGACACGTTTTCTTCCCCTCCGTCGCGATGACGCGCCCGCTCCCACGCGGAGCAGTCGGCTCTGCGTCTGCTGAAAGTTCAGCCGTCAGAGGAGCGGATGGGGGGCACTATCTGCTTCCTTTATCACTAAACCTCTCAAATTGGTTCTTAATCTCTTCCTGCCTAAATACCGTCCCTTATCATCCACACTGACTTTCTAGCCACTATCCCAGACAAAAAGCAAATAGATTGGGTGTACAGCCAACCTCTGGACAACGCAGGGGTTTGTGGCCCCGCCCCCATGCCACCAAAAATCAACATATGACTTTCAACTCACCCAAAAACCTAACTACAGTCACCCCTCGGTGTCTGCAGGGGATTGGTTCCAGAGCCAACTCCCCCACCACCCCCCATGGCCAAAATCTGTGGGTGCTCAAGTCCCTTGCAGTGCATACGGGCAACCTCTGCATCCACGGATCCCCAAAACGGATCAGGATACTGTCTGATCCATAGCTGGTTGCATCCACCGCGGGAAACCCAGGGATAGGGAGGGCTGTTTATTTCTTCGTGTAAGAGGACCCATGCAGCTGCAACCCACGTTGTTCAAGGGTCGGCCATGCTTCCTCTGAACTGAGGTAACTGCTGGAGGCACTCTAGCTGCTGGTCTCTACGTATTCCCGAGAGCTTTTTAAAAATAGTTTTAGTTGGTATCTGATGATAACTAATAGACAGATGACTCCCGGTCAGTGGGATTTAGAGCATCTCTGTCGTATCAAGTGATTTAGAAAGAAGGAAGGAGGCCACAGTTATCTGAGGATAGGGCCTGATAAATGATGGGAAGCTATAGGGTTCATTACCTACTGAGCAAGCCCAGGAAGATGGAGGACAGAAGTGTTTTAATGCATGAGATATCATCAGCAAATGAAAACCCCGGCACCTGGGGAGTGTGGTGTGGGTGAGCCACTGTGTTTTGGAATCAACCCCTTGACAAATATACAAGCATCTGAAGATCTGCCCTACGTAGAGCCATGAAGTAAGTGACGAGCGGCTCTTCATGACGGATCACTTACAAATTTAGTGAACAGCTAATTCGGTGAAAGAAAGCTCCTTCCTGCCCTGTTACCCTCTTTCTCTTTCTTTTGAGTCAGAAATCACCTCGTGCAGTACCCCTTGTGACGTTAGCAGATTCCCAGGCCAAGGTGACCATCTACGACTGTAAACCTTACCAGTGTTTTCCCCAAGTTTGAGGAGAAGGGGTTGGCAAAATGGGTTTCGTGGCTTCGTAGGAGTCAGCCTCGGAAGCCCGAGGGCAAGGTCATGAGCACACAGGAAAGTCAGCCGTAGGTTAAGAGGTTCTGTGTGGCAGCTCAGTGGCACTTCACAGAGCACAATCACAGGAGGAGAGGATCCGTGGGGCTCTTAGGGCCTCAGTGACAGCTAAAAAAATCTCTGACTCCAGCACTTAGAAAGTCTGTTTAGTTCCACAAGTATTTATGAGTGCTACCTGTGACGTGCACAGCACAGACGTGATGTAGACAGAATCACTGACACTGGAGAACCAGTAAGCTGGGACGGGGGTTGGCGCGCTGGGGCCAAATCAAGCTCATCATCTGGTTTTTTGGTAATGACGTTCTGTTGAAACACTGCCAGGCCCTTTCATTTAGATAATGGCTACGGCTGCTTTCGCAATACAACAGCAGAGTTGAGTAGCTGTGGCAGGGGCCGTATGGCCCGGAATGCCTAAAATATATACTATCTGGTCCTTTGCAGAATAAGTTTGCCCCTGACCCCTGCTCTAGGGAAAGGATGGGCAAGTGTCCACGTAGCCACATCACCAGCAGTACCAGAAGTGGTGAGACCTCAAGCGGTCATTCAGGGGACCGTGGAAGTTAGGAGGAAGAAACGTTCACACCTTTGGGGGAACTAGGAAAACTTCGTGGACAAAGAGGCATTCGAAGGGGGCCTGGAAAGATGGGTACAGTCTCCGCCATAGATTCAGGATCAACGACTTCAGGAAGAGAGAATGTGGCCTGGACGAGAGCTCGCCATCTGAGTGAGGCGATCTGAGATGTGATCTGGACAGTGGAGAATGGGGTGCAAGGAAAGCAGTAGGGGATAAAGCTAGAAAGGGAAACCAGCGGGATGAGGAGGACTTGACTGAATTTGAACATAACCGTAAGGAGAGAGTCGCTGGAGTGCATTTAGTAGGGTAGTGACGTAATGTCGGTCATTTCTACGTGGAAATAGCTTCAGTTCTTCCTTTTTGTTTAGTTCAAACGAACCACTTGTGTGCCTTGCTAGTGATTTCACAAAGCATAATCTACATATGGCAGAGTGAAAGTATCCAGGCCTTGAGGCAAACTAGAGGGGGTTCGTGTCCCAGCTGTCCTCACCAAGGCTGAGAGCCAGCTCTCTAACTTCTCATAACCTCCATTGTCTCATCTGTAGAATGGAGATGATACTAGCACCTTGACATGATGTCATGAATGAAAATTAAGAGACACAGCACAGCTAAGGTCCCCGCACAGGGCCCGGGACATAGAAGTCACTTCGTAGAGGTGCGTTCTTATCAATCCTCTCTATTAAGATGAACACTGCTCTTCTTGATTTGATCTTTCTTGACCCACAAAAAGTGCAGTTTCATTCGGTTCAACTTAATGTTTAGGAGAAGCAGTTAGAGAAATGACAAGTTGATACTTGCCCATTGTGACACGACAAATCTCTTGACAAGCTCACCCTGCATTGTGATGAGCCTCTCGCACCTGGCAGTGTTAGACACACGGGCAGGATAAGCACCAGTCCGGGGCTGTGTTATCTTTTCCAGGAGCAAAATGTGTGCTACGGGCAAGTGCCAGTTAGGGAGCAACCTTAGCCATAGACAGTGAAAATTCATGTGGTTTTGAGCAACTGTGGTTACTTGCTGCTAAGCCTTGGGCCTTGGTGCGCTTGGAATGCGGAGGTCCTACAGGCCTTAGAAACCTTGACTTCCTGGCGTCTGTTGTGAAGGTCTCCTTGGTGGCCACTGGAGGAAGGGGCTGGAGAGTGTCAGTGTGCCTCTCTTGTCACCACGAGTGACTGCCCAGGCTCACAGTTCTGTCCATAGACAAAAGGAGTGAGACAAATTGAAGATAAGCTGCCGATTGTGGTGCACGGAGCTCCTGAGTGGCCTGTTTCCTTAGCGAACACGTTAGCAAACACACTCGAGCAAGACACTGTAAGAAGTTAAGCACTTTGTGGAAATACTCGGCAGGCCCAGGAGGTACAGAGCTAGAAGCTGTAGCTTCGGCCCTACTGGGGAGACCCAAGTCACGTGACCACTTTCCTTCAGGGCGCCTGCCTTGGTGGTCGGCATTGTCCAGATGCCTTTCATCCGGCTTTGGGTTATAACTACCTGACCCTCTCAGCCTGGAGCAAACATATCGTGTTTCCACGGTGTTTGCGATCCCCACAAGGAAGGGAGCTCGTCCAGTATTGGCTTGTTGGCTTTACAGACTGAGGCTAGAGGTTATGCCAACCAACCAGGAATGAGCGGATTAGCAGCCACTGGTGACAGGAGCCCCTGTGAAATCAGGGAGGGTCTCAGCTGCTTGTGGCGCCCCAAGAAGTCGAAGGGCACCTCCGTCATAATAATACATGTGACCCTCTGTATCAGACAGCCTTTCGCTGTGGCATGTCGCTGCTGTACTGTTCAGTAAGCCGTCTCCCCAGTGTCCTCAGAGTAATGCCGTGTCCTCATTCCCACTTCGACACGATTTCTCTCTCCTGGCCTCAGTGACACGTTAATATGCATCTTTGACAAAAGCCACGAAAGGAAGGGAGAGTCCCTTCTGCATGATACTACGGGAAGCCGTGAGGCTCCTTTACCACCTTCCTGCCAGCGATGCCCCTAGCAACTTAAAATATATATATTTTTTGTTCCGGTTCAGCAGTTCTTTCTTTCCACACCTGGACATGTTCGTGGCTGTGTGTGTGAACACACAAACCCAGGTTCTAGTGCAATCTACAATGTCCGTAGAATAACCCGTGTCCACAGACTTGCAAGAATCGTTCTGAAAGTGGAGCTTTTGGATGACCACAGTGTGTTAGATGAAAACCAGCCTCTGTAGAAGCCTCCGAACAGAGGTTTTGAAACACTTCTGTTAAGTCGCAAAGAAACGTCTTGCCTTAAAAAGAATTTGCACATCCTTACTTCATTTCTCCCATAAACACATAAAAGGGAATATTTTCGAAGATGAGAAAATTTTAAATTCTCCATAAGTTCTGATTTGGGTGGAACTGATTGCTCCCTTTCCTGCGTTCCCACGTTGTCCTTCTCTCCATCCTTTCCTGCTCATCCCATGGCACCTGGCTGTTTATCCAAATCTCTGAACTCAAATCGCACAACTCCAGGGGGCAGCATTTACACAAAATACCTTGTAAATGGTGTCCCGGAGAGATGCAAGGCCGCTCTTTCCTGAAGGCAAGACAGTGTTTCGTCTCTACCTCCTGGTGCTTACAGAAGCTCGGCTTCTGTGAGAATTCATTGCAGGATACATGGTAACTCCACCAACTAGCTGATACTAAAACATTTTTTAAAATAGTATAAAAATGGTTCCAAAAATGGTTAGATTAAAAAAAATGAAGGCCCAGAGTCAATTTTTAAAAAATGATTTTGCCCAGGATGCATAAGTAGATAGACACTCCTCGAGACTCTAAGGTGTGCAGTCAAAACTACTCTCTCGGACCCAAGTGATCTTCCCACCAGGCCTGCTCAGTATTCACTGCCATCACAATTAATATGAGAAGTGCTTCCTGTGCATGAGTTTGCACAGTTGTAATTGGAGTTTGCAACATCATTAGAAGACTCTTTAGATTAGTTCTATGATATACCTATAATCGAGATCATTTGGTATTCTCTGCATGTGTTCGATGTTACCTATCTAAAGACATTTGAACTCGTGTGGGGAATATCTCCATGAAGTCAATTAAATAAGTTCAATTTTAGTGAAAGCTGAGATCGTGTGGCTTGGGAGATTAAGTATAGCATTTCCAATTTAATGCTTTGAGTGCGTGTGTCTTAAATCTGTGTAACTGGCTTATTCTGGGAACTGAGACCTATTTCATTTCTCAGCGAACGATGGTCCTGCTACAAATACCCTTTAAGAGTTAGATCATTAGGTTTTCTGTTGTTGTTTGAGACTAAATACCAAATGAAGGAAATGCTCGTTCAAATATAACACACTAGAAATATGTTTCTTTTCACCGGTGACAGCAAAGGCCATCGGTGCTAAGAATGAGCTATAAGTTCTTTGCATTTCCCAAATGTGGATTTAATCTACAACACATGCATTTCTTGAAACTCTTTCTTTGCCAGTAAGAATAAGTCTCCTAAAATACCCACCCATCAGAAAGAAAGGTGACATTATTGACTTTAGGAATTCTTATTCCTGTTATGCCAAAAAGTAATCCCGGAAAGAGAATCAAAGGCCAGAGAGAATCGGCATTGAAACTGAAGGCTGAACTTGTGTGGTGGGCTAAGGGATCGGTGGTCTAGTGGGCTGTGCATGAATTCTAACGAGTGACAACTAGAGCAAAGCAATGTGCAAGAAATTCTTGCTGGGAAGAACTAACATTTCCAAGTATTGGGATAGTCTTTTGAGGGTTGCTGTTTCGTTTGTCTTCTTGAGAGTCAGAGCTCTGGAGTGCACAGTTCTGGGCAAAACACGTATCTGAACAGAGAACAGACAACAGAAAGTCTCACCAGACCAGGCCATGTGGCTGTAACTCACACACAGTTGCAGTTCATTCTCTCTCTCTCTCTCTCTCTCTCTCTTTCTGTCTCTCTCTGTCTGTCTGTCTGTCTCTCTCTCTCAATGATGATTTAGTGCTTTTTCCCTCAATCTTAGAGGAAATAGCCACTGTGATGTCCCCTTCACTGATGCACACAGTGTGCCTTTCGGGGACAGACTTTGTTCTGTATTTGCAGCAAAAGGAGCCACTCTGCAGCTGGTGGGAGAATTCTGAATGGGAAGAGGCAGCGGCTAATGCCTTACTTAGATCAGGATGAAGGCTGAGGATTTTAGGACTTCCTTTTGATAGAAAGAAATGTTTGTGTCAGTCCTTCTGGTGACAGATTCCAAGGCACTTCTTGGGGACTGTGGTCAGGACTCTGGTCGCCGTGAAGGAGCATGGGCCCCGTGTGTTCTTTCTGAGCCACCTTCATCCATTTTACTTTCTCAGTGGTCAAACGGGAATAAGATGCCCTGCCTGCCCCTCGGGGTTGCCACGGCAATCACATGAGCTGCAAAACGACAAGATTCCCCGGATGTGTTCTCTCCGCTCACTGAAATCCCTTTTAACTCTCATGGGAACTCTTTGAAGTTGTTACACCCATTATCTGGATGAGGACGCGGAGGCTTGGAGAAAAGTGGCCCAAGACCACACACTAGTCAGTAACAAGGCTGGGACTAGAATTTTAAGTCTGATTCTAAAACATTCTGCAACAATTGGATATGTGGTTTTCCACTTTTCCTTGAACAGGTTACCTGCTTCTTTTGGGGGCTTTTATTCCAGCTGACAGCCTCAGGCCCTGGGTAATTGTAAGTCAATTCTTAGTTAGAGAAGCGAGCCTTAATTATCACTGGGGTCAGAAGGCTCGCATCTTTCCAGGAATTTTGCCGACCCCAGCAGGAGGCAACCACAGGCCTTTGGCAAAGGATCACTTTTCAACAACATTGTCGATTTCAGCGACCCTCGACCTTCCACCTGCAGGTCCCTGAACAGCTGCTGTTCTGTGGGGAGCAGTGGCAGCCTGTCTTCCTTTAAAAGGCAAATGGATACCCCCTCCCTGCCCCCTGCTGGAATCCCACCTGGGATTTCATACCCCGAGCTGGGGGTCATCTCCCACATCAAGAAATTAAGGGGAAAAAAAAGGCAGGGGAGTACAGCTTTGACAACTGGCCTGAACTCCCTTCTAATATAAGCCAGATTTAACATATGTCGTTCTGTAAATCCGGGAGTCCAGTTTGAGGCTTGTAATTTGCTGCCACCTTCCCCGTGACTCCGAGCGCAGTAGAGCCATGCCAAGGACATCTAGGTGACGGGTGGAAGACATAATTTGCCCGTTGTGAGACTGCGTTTCAGTTCCCTGTTGTAATTTTTATTTGCATTGAGGTTTTGCGGTTTTAAAATAGTCAACTAGATTTATTTTAAAATTAAGGCGAACCAACATCAAAGGCTGTACGGGGAGAATGTTTAGGTATTATAAAGAAACCCTGTAGTAATCTTTTATAGCCATATTCTTTTTCAGGGCACGTATGAGCAAATGGTTAGGGACCTTTCGCGACCCAATCACTATATTTCTGTGACCTCAAACTACCCCCAATGGGCGAAAATCCCTTCCCAATAGGATTTAGAAGCCCCCTCCCTCCTCCTCAGCCTCTTAATTTAATCCTGTTTGTAACTTGACATGCAACATGAAGAATAGTGAGGAATAAGAAACCTGGGCTTAAGTCCTTTCCTGCTGCACACTCCCGAGATGCAAGACTCTGATTCGGCCTGTGGTTCACGCTGACATACGAGGAACCCTTTCAGTCCAAAAGTGGGACTGTTGGTTTATGAGTCGTTTACTTGATAAACAGAAAAAAAGTTAATATTGAAAGTTTCTCTTAAAAAGAATGGCAGATTATACCTGAAGAGCTGGTTTGTTTTTTAATGCTACAGGATTTTTTTTCAACCCAGATACTTATATAGACTGTGCTTGTTTATTGGCTCATGGAGGAAACTCATGTGCTTCCTCTGTTCTAGGCAGTTTTAAGTGATAGAGAGGATGGATGGATGGATGGATGGATGGATGGATGGATGGATGGATGGATGGATGGATGGATGGATGGATGGATGGATGGATGGATGGATGGATGGATGGATGGATGGATGGATGGATGGATGGATGGATGGATGGATGGATGGATGGATGGATGGATGGATGGATGGATGGATGGATGGATGGATGGATGGATGGATGGATGGATGGATGGATGGATGGATGGATGGATGGATGGATGGATGGATGGATGGATGGATGGATGGATGGATGGATGGATGGATGGATGGATGGATGGATGGATGGATGGATGGATGGATGGATGGATGGATGGATGGATGGATGGATGGATGGATGGATGGATGGATGGATGGATGGATGGATGGATGGATGGATGGATGGATGGATGGATGGATGGATGGATGGATGGATGGATGGATGGATGGATGGATGGATGGATGGATGGATGGATGGATGGATGGATGGATGGATGGATGGATGGATGGATGGATGGATGGATGGATGGATGGATGGATGGATGGATGGATAGATAGATAGACAGATAGGTAGATACAGATAGATGGTAGATAGATATAGATAGATGGTAGATAGATGGTAGATAAATAGATAGAGATGGATGATAAAGAAGATATAAATACATAGACGATAAATAAAGTTGTTCCTCAAAACAGCTTTTTAATACAGGTGCTATTATTTTTGCTCACCATTTACAGGTGAGCAAATTGAGCCGCGCCTGCTTCTCTCACCTTATAAATCTGTCTCTTTAAAAGGGAGTTGACTTACACTCTGAGCACACCTGGTACACTTTTATGAGTCTTCTGTGCCCACTGTTATATTGGCTTTTGTGCTGTTGTGCTTCTGCTAGTTAACCAGCATCCACAGACCATCAGACTAACTTTTTATGCCAAGAAGGCCAGTGGTACCAAAATGGCATTTTCAACTATCAAAAGAGTGGTTCTGCAAATCCACAGGCAGAAGAAAATGTACAATAACAGGTGGCATTTATGTAGCTCAGTGTACAGAAATGCCCCAGGGCACAAGTGTATGTCTCAGAAACTCCAAGCTAATCCCATGGGAAATTCACTTCATAGCAAATCAGTGGAGTAAATGGTCAAGGCTCCTGAACTCACTTGGCTTGCAGTGACTGGTGACTTTTGCAGTTTTATAATATAAAAAATGCCACAGGGTCACCTTCAGTCAACATTATGCATGATCTTTCACTGATAGAACCCTCTCCAGAGCAGACAGAGACTGATAATCAAATTTCCTAATCCACATTAGACTGTTGATTGCTGGTGAGATTGGCTGTGTATAAGGTTGTGATTCATATGAAAAGCAATTTCGGAGGTAGGAAGCCTCCTTCACTTTTCTTTCATTTTGTTAAAACAGATGTGCTTTGGAATCAAGACTTGGTTCTCCCACCTGCTAAATTTGTTAATCTGAGAGAAATGTTTAATTTTGTTAAGCCTCAGTTTTCGCAGCTGTAAAATAGGGATAATAAACCTATTTCCTAGAATAGCTGAGACACCACTTGACTTTCTGCAATATATTAAATATAGGCTTGAACTCATCTGTCCTAATAGGACCCACTCCCTGTGGCTAACAAAAATTATACCCTCCACCTCTACTGATATGTCTATAAAATGAATAGCTTTAGCAGTAAGCATGGGTACTGCAGAAGCAGACTTGGTCATAATTCCAGCAAACCCAATTAAATTGACGTTATCTATATACTAGTTTCGGAATGAGAAAAACTCATGGAGACTAGATATATAAGTAATCAATAAAATGCCATAGTAAATTCAAGAGAAAAAAAATGTGTTGAAATTATGATCCATCTTCATTCCACATAACATACTTGTGACTATATTTAATAGCCTAATTAGCAATAAAGTTTTAGAGTTAACATCACCATGAGAACACTCCCTTCTACATTGTTATTTTATCTATAGACTTGTGACATTACCATGACCATCTTGATGTGTGTTTACACGTTTTGTAAAATGAACCCAAATGAACTTAACACTAATTAGATTTTTAGCTGGCAGTCTTGATTTTATGAGTTTGAATCCGTATACCTTCAGAGGACGT
>KE759283.1:0-13752 GCA_000465285.1 Eidolon helvum
TCCAGCCTCCAGAGCTGTGAGAACTACATGTGAGACTTGGTTGTGGCAGCCCAGGAGGACGGGCCCTCAGCCCTTTGCCACCCTGATGTTCTCAAGATGGCCTGAACTCTGGTGGAAAACGAGATTCTGAGCAGGGGCTCCGCGTCTGATACCGTCCCTGGCAGAGGGATTTGCTTCTGTGGGATGCTTCCAGGCTCAGATCAACTGCTGTCCTTCAGCAGCTCCCACCCTACACCACCCCAGTCTCTCCACTGACCCAGAGCCCGTGAGAAACTGAACGGATGGGGTACCAGAGAAAGAAGAGGGGAGGAGAGGGAAGGGGAGAGGGGAGGGGAGGGGACAGGGAGAGAAGAGGAGAGGAGAAGAGAGGAGAATGTGTGTGTATGTGTGTGCATGCACGTGCGTGTCCAGGGCTGGTTCACTCTGCAGTATTCTTCAGCAGTGTCCCTCTCCTGGGGACCTCTCCTGTCTGCCCCCCTCACTACCTCCAGGTCATCTCTATGCTGAGCACTTTGGCCATGTCAGTTTGGTGACTTTCTGCCAGAACTCGCTGGGTGCATCTTTTGGATTGGCTCACAGGTGCCCGCCCCTCAGTCATGGCCCGAGCACACTCCCCTCGGCTGGCCCCGCCCCCTCCCTTCCCCCCCCCCCCCCACTGGTTCCTGGAACGCTCAGTGGTTCATGAATCTGGGCTTTGGAGCGCAGCCCACTTAGCTTCCATCGAGGCCCCAGGACTTGGAAGCTGGGATCTCGGGCAAGCTGCTGACCCTCCAGAAGTCTTATTTCCTCATTCTTAAAGTAGGGGACCCCTCCTAGTGTTAAGAGAAGGGTCCCCTGCGATGATCTGTGGGAAGCGCTTAGCACAATGCCTGGACACACAAACATTCCACAGATTCCAGTGACTGTTATGGCCTCCAAGAGTGGGCATTGTGGTTTTGGCTGACTCAGAGACAATCCTCAGAGATGTGGGGACGGGGCCTGACCTTGGGTACCCACCTACGATAGTTCTCCAACATTCCAGTCAGTTCTGTGAGCCACCAAGTACATTGATAGAACCACAGTTAGTCCCTGCTGTTTGTGACCTGATTACACCTCTGGAGCCCCCGCCAGCCTCAGTGACAAACTGTGTCAGTCCCAAACTCCCAGCAGCTACCCACGTGCATGGCACTGCTGTCACCATCTGCTTGGACTCAGGCGGCCCCCTCTAACTAGACTCTTATCCAAATAACTCCCACTGTTCTTTGAAAGCTCTCAAGGGTCCCCTCCTTCAGGAAGCCCCTTGTCTACCCTCTTCTGTGCTCCCGTAGGACCTGCACACATAATATGGGTTTATCAATACCACTCAGCTCTGAATTCCCTGGGGGTGGAAATTGGGTTTCCTTCATCTTTCCCTGGGGTCTGGGCACAATATGTACCTAACAAATGTTAGTGGATGGTAGACAGATGATGGATGGATGGGTGGGTAGGTGAATGGATGGCTGGGCAGTTAAATGGTGGATGGGAGAATGGGTGGGTGGATGGGTCGGTGGATGGTGAGTGAATGGATGGATGAACGGATGGGCAGATGAATAACAAATCACTGTAACTCTAGTTGCCTCGGCTTCATCTGTCCTTTGATTTCAAGGCTAATCTTCCTAAAGTTCAAGGTGGCTCACTTATGACCCAAATACCTTGAGAGGTGGTACGCTGCCTGACAAATACAGTTCACACTCCTCAGCCTGGAATCTGGCCCTTAACCTACTTTCCCAGTTCTTCTCTCCCTCTCTCTCACTATTCTCCAGTCAAAAGATATCACATGTTCCCTACGCCCTGCAGAGTGACCCTCCGATCTGCAGCATCAGTGTCACCTGGGAGTTTGTCAGAACTCTCAGGCCCTATCCCAGACCCACTGAATCAGAATTCACACTTTAACAAGATCTCAGGGGAGTCACATGCAACCAAAGTTTCAGAATCATGGCTCTAAGATGTTCCCAAAGTTCCCGTGAGTCGTCTTTAAAAATCCTATACATCTTTTAAGGCTCAGCTTGTCTGTGCCACCCTACATGTAATCCACCCACCCGCCCTCCACACACTGAAGTGAGCTGTTTCCTTTCTCAGATTGACTGCTGCCCTTGGTTTATGCCAGAGCTCACATTATTTCTGAGATTTAAGTATTTGAGGCTCATCCCTCCATCGTCAATTTCAACTGTCTGGTGAATAAGAACTTCAGTCTATTTCATCCCAGCGCTTTGTCTCAAAAGATGCTTTGTACTAAGCTGGTGCTGGACAAATGCACTAAATTAGTGAATGAATTATCGGAGTAAGGAACAAATGAAGGTCAGATTCTTAATACAGAGAGAAGGTCCACAGGATCTCCGCTGGTGGCAGCAGCCTCAGTCACTTCAGGACAAGAGTTTCATGTGCTTGCTCGCGGCTTTCTTCCCTGGAACAGTGGGGAGTTTTTCCGTTTCCCACCCCAACCCTCTCCACATCCTGGAGTGATGGGTAACGAGATGAAGTGGTGGCACAGGCCCCTTTAGAAGCTGTCTGGCTGTCTCATTCATGGATATGATGGGGAAGGAGAGGAGATCTACCTTGTCGGGGAAGCACAGCAAATCCTGTAATATATGGGCAGTCCTGAGTCCAGCCTCTTCAGCTGTCAGTTCCAGTACTGGAATGTCAGGACAAACACAGATTTCCTGACTGCACTGAACTAGCTCATCCTCCTTGGCAAGCCTTTCTGGATGCCCTCACCTACCTACCTCTTTCTGGGGACCCTGGTGCTTGGTCAGTACACGGTTTTCTCTGTATTATCTCACATGGTGAAAAACAGAATGCTTTCTTCTAAGATCAGGAGCAAGGCAAGGATGTCCACTCCCACCACTTCTACTGATTATTATCCTGGAGATTCTAGCCAGTGCGATCAGGTACGAAAAGGAAATGCAAGACATCTAGATTAGAAAGCAAGAAGTGAAACTGTATTTGCAGATGACATTATGCTCTATGATGAAGATCCTAAGGAATTCACAAAATAACTACTAGAACAAATTAAAGGGTTGAGTAATGTCAATGTAAAAAAAAGTTAACTATATTTCTAGATATTAGCAATGAACACTCTGAAAATGAAATTTAAAGAATAATTCCATCCATAATAGCTCAAAAATAATAATACATTTCTTATCAAAATCCCGGCAAGATATTTTATAGAAATAGACAAGCTAACTCTAAATTTTATATGAAATGGCAAAGGAACTAGATTGCTAAAACAATCGTGACAAAGAAGTATAAAGTGGGAGCAATCACGCTACCTAATAGCAAGACTTACTACAAAGGCCCAGAGATGAGGACAGCATGGTACTAGTGGACAGACACAGAGATCCATGGAACAGAACAGAGAACTCAGAAATAGACCCATGCAGTATGTTCCTGTGTGTGTGTGTGTGTGTGTTTGTGTGTGTGCACACGTGATGTGTTTGACAAAGATGCAAAAGCAATCCAAAGGAGAAATGACTCTTCGACAAATGGCACTGAAGCAATTTAACATAAGCAAAAAAAAAAGAAAAGAAAAGAAAATCCTCAACCTAAATCATATACCCTATACCAAAACTAACTCAAAATGGATCACAGACTTTAATGCAACACATAAAACTATAAAACTTTCAGGAAAGAAAGATGGAAGAAAAATTTTGAGATCTAGGGCTAGGGAAGAGAGTAGAGTTCTTGGACATGATACCAAAAGGATAATTTATGGGGGAAAAAGATATGTTGAACATCATTAAAATTAAAAACTTTTGCTGAACAAAAGACCCTGTCCAGAGGATGAAAGACAAGCTACAGATCAGAGAAAATATATTTGAAAATCACCTATCTGACTCGTATCTAGAATGTATAAAAAGAATCCCCAAAACTCAAAAATATGAATGCAATAAAAACACAAACACAAGTCTGTGTATAATCAAATTAGAAGGGCAAAAGACATGAACAAACATTTCACCAAAGAGGAGAAATGATGGCAAATAAATGCATGAAAAGATGTTCAACATCATTAGCCATTACGGAAATGCAAATTAAAACTACAAGGAGACACCACTACGGCACCTACTATAGAAGCTAAAATATAAAACGGTGATAAGACCAAATGCTGGCAAGGATGTGGAGAAATGAGATCTCTCATATATTGCTGGTGGGAACGTAAAATGACAGTTGTTTCTTATGCACTAACCATATGATCTAGCAGTTGTACTCTTGTGTGTTTGCCTTAGAGAAATGAAAACTTACATCCACACAAAAACGAAATACATACACTAAATTGTACATTTAAAAATGGTTAAAATGGTAAATTTCATGTATATTTTACCACAATTATTAAATAAAAACTGGTACATAAGTATTCATAGCAGTCTTATTTAGAATAACCCCAAACTGGGAACAACCTAAATGTCTTCAGTAGGTGAATAGCTGAACAAACTCTGATACATCCATACAAAGGGATACTTCTCAGCAATAAAAAAGAAAAAGCTATTGACACATGCACCAACTTGGATGGATTTCAAGGGCATCACAGATCCGTTCTGTATGATTCCATTTATATAATATTCTCAAAATGACAAAACTATAGAGATGAACCCAGTTTAGCAGTTTCTAGGTATGACGGTTAACATTATGTGTAAAACTGTGCCAGGCTCAAGGATGCCCAGATCACCGGCATACATTATTTCTGGGTCTGTCTGTGAGGATGTTTCTGAGAGATTAATTAGCACCTGAATCAGTAGCCTGAGTAAAGAAGACCCACCCTCACCAGTGTGGGCCTCCTCCAATCCACTGAGAGCCTGAACAGAACAAAAATAGGAGGAAGAGCAAATTCGTTCTCTTTGCTTGACCTGTCACCATCCTCTCCTGCCCTCAGACATTAGCACTCCTGGTTCTTGGGCTATAGGACTCGGACTGAATTACACCGCTTGTTTTCCTGCATCTCTAGTTTGCAGAAGGCCTCCAGAGTTGCATGAACCGACTCCTTACTAAATCATACATGGATACAGAGAGCTCTTCTGGCATTGGAACAGTTCTGCATCTTGATTGTGGTGGGGTTACACAAATCTATACATAACATTGTATAGAACCGCGCACACACACACACATATGTAAAAACCAGTGGAAACTGAATAAGGTCTATAGTCTAGTTATCAGTACTAAATCAATGTCAATTTCCTGGTTTTGATATTGTGCTATAGTCACATAACGTCACTACTGGTCGAAAAAAGGATAAAGGGTTTGCCTGACTATACTATTTTTGCAACTTCTGGTGAGTCTGTAATTATCTGCAGATAAAAAGTTCTTAAAAAGTAGAATGGAATCAGGGCTTTCGTGCTTATTTTAGACCTCCTCCCCAGGAATACCAAGGTGTTGCCCAGCTTCTACGCATCTGACCTCCATATTTGTTTACATGTTGGAGGCTGCAGAAACTGAAAGCACTAGGAGCCCAGGTGGAAACACCGGATGACAAAGAAAGGGACAAGGACACCAAAGTCACATGGAGCTGGCGTTAGGGAGGTCAATGCTCTCCCGCCAGCCACAGATCTGCCCCCCCCCCCAGCCACAGATCTGTCCCACCTTCTGCTTCTCTCCCTACAGTCTCTGAGGGGGGCTGTGTCAGCCAATGGCACCTTCCCCTGGTTCCCACTGCAGTGGGCAGTGAAATGCATGGGGAAAGACTGGACAAAGTCCTGGGGTGGGTGAGGTTTTCAGGGTGCTGAGTCTTTAGGAAGCGAGGAGGGGGGGAGGTGTGGAGTGAGGCCTTGAGCCCCTGGGAGGGACAAGAGCGTCTCCAGCCTGATCCAGGTGAGCAACAACCACAGACACCTGCAGCTGGCCTGCCTCTGTTATGTCTCCTCAGTCTCTCATAAACAGTGCAAAGCACACAAACAGGAGTCAAGGTGAAAGGAAAGGAAAATTCAGGTCAGGCAGAACAGAGGCAGAGATCAGTTCACAGTCAGCCCCTTAAGGTCACCTCGGCCAACATCTTTGCCTACCCACTTGCAGACTAGGAAGTCTCCAAGAAACAGGTCTACCTGGCAGTGGCCATTTTCACCAGCAGCTTGTGAAAACATTAGGTGTGGAGCCAGGCTATGCAAACTACTCGAAGGAAGTAGGAACCTCCTGGCAGCTGTCCCTCTCAATGAATGACACCACCTGGTGACTGTCTGCCTGTGCTCCCTCTCGGTACTCCCCGGCCAAACTGCTCAGGCCAGGAGGCTCCTCATCCCACCCCCTCCCACATTGACTCCATCCCCAAGTCCTCTCAGCAATACCTGAGAAATGTGTCCTGAATCTGTCTCCTTCTCTCCACCGTCACCCGCATGGTCCCTTGCCCAGGCTCCTGCCATACCGTCCTCACAGGACTCCCCATTTCTACTTTAGCTCCTTCAATCTTGCCCTCCACTCAGCAGTCAGTGATTCCTTAAAATAAGATCAGATGAATCATATCACACCTGGGAGGAAATCTGACTTTCGCTCTGGCTTACAAAGTCCTCTCGGGTGTGGCCCTGCCTCTCCAAGCTCCTCTGCTTCCTCTCTCCTCCTCCCCCTGGTTTTCCCTCTGTTCCTCAAACAGGCCATGCTCATCCCTTTCTCTCTCATCTTGTCTGGGATGTGCCTCCCTCACCTTCAGGGGCTGACCCTGTCCTCAGGTATGGCTGAGCTTCCTGTCTCGCAGGGAGGCCTCCCGCACAGGCCCAATCTCCAGAGGCCAGGTGGTCACAGCATGTCACGCAGAAGAGCACTGGGGCTGCAGTCTAGGTGTCAGGGAAGCAGACCCCAAGGAGTTTGGAGTATGGGATGTTTATGAGGGAGCACTCTGTTGCAACCACTGTGGAAGGGGGCCAGGAAGGACAGGTGGAGGGGCAAGTCAGCCACGGGGCAGCTCCCATGCAGGGCTGTGTGGCTGGGACAGCTCTTGAATTGCCAACTTGGGTCTAGGATGGCCAAGCCTTCCTAGGCCCACACGGATCAGCCTTTGCACGTGGGCCCGCCTGGGCCAGCTCCAGCAACATCTGCAGCTAAGCCCACCCCAGAAGGAGCCGACAGCTGCAGGCCACCTACCCACAGTGTGCCTCCCGAACAAGGACTTCGGCGGAGGTGGCCTTGGCAGTGCACCGCTGCGTCCATCACAGCTTCTATTTGATATTTTTCTTCATTTCTCTTTATTACGTGTTTCTCTCTCGCCTAGCACATAAGCTCCATAGAAACAGGATTTTGCCTTGTGTATCACTGTGTCTTCAGCCTAGCACACGGGTGTTGAATGAATGCTTTCCATTCAATTTTCACGACCACCCTGGAAAACTCGTCATTTGATTGTCATGGTACAAATGAGTTGAATGAGGCTTAGGTTAAGAAACTTACCGAGTGGGTGGCAGGACCAGGACTCGTCGGCTCTGTCTAGCTCGCAGCCAGCACCCCTCCACCACACCGGAATCACGGAACGGGGCGGCGAAGGAGCCGGTCCTGTGCTGACGTGGGAGGGTGCACATTCCGCGTGCGGCTTTGAACAAGATTATAAATTACTGAAGGATTTGGGTCATTCCCTATAATTCCTCATAGTCTCAATGTTTAATCAATGGCCCCTGAGCACACAGAAGTCCTGGTAAACGTGGGCTCACTGATTTGAAAAACAACTCCCACAGGCTCTTGTGCTACACACGTAAGTGGGTGGTCGTACTGATTAAACTGAGGAACAACTCTGCTTTCTCATTTCACAACTGCTTCCTGTTTGGCTCCCTTCACTTCCTATTCTTTGTCAATGGCCTTTCAAGGACCCCACAAAAACCCACTTCTGTCTTAAGATGACACTGGAGCATTTTCCTGGCTCACTCTGCTCAAAGAAAAGTCACCAGCCCCGTACCATTTTGAGGATCCCTGGTGTCCCAAACAGCACCCCGGGGTTTTGTCACTTTGACCTCCAACCACGATACATCTCAGAAAAACACTCGGGTGGTCTGACCCCACAGCCCACTCATGTCTGAGGACGTTGGAGGACTCAGAAGCTGCCATACTTTTAGAGTCATGAACTAAAACCACCATGTATTTCTCCTTAATATTCAGGTCAACCACCAACTCCGTTATTGGAGAAGGAAGAGACATTAAAAAAAAATTTCATGAGAAAATAAAAAGTTTATGCCTGAATCTAAATGGCCAGTGGTCTCTGGGGAAATGAGGACATTATTTCTTTATTTGGCAAGGACGTGGGATTTGATCCAGGCCAGAGTCACCTGAAGGATGGCATTCCCACCATTATTGAGGCACTTTTTTTCCTGGGCAATAGTTTACTGGAAATCCTGCATGTGATTTTGGCCACTCAGCTCTGAACTTGATTTTCACTCTCTGCACACTTGAAGGGTTTATTAGTTCTTCAACAGCAGAGCCTGTGTGGTCAGTCTGTACCCAGCACTGCATCTGGCACACAGAAGCTCCAGTAGGAATACTGCTGTCACCACTTAACCTTTACTGAGCACTCACTATATAGCAAGCAGCTGCTGTGTTAAGACCCTCATGTCCATTATCCCATTAATTCCTCATATAACCCTAATAAGTTATCCCCATTTTACAGAAGAGAAAACTGAGGTCTAGAGGTTAATACTGACCAAAGGTCACACAGATAGGAAGTATCAGAGCTGGTTCTCAATAAATATCTAATGAGTAAGTGACCAGTGGTCAGTTTGGCACCTTCCTGCCCCTCGAACATAGTAGGTATCACCTGCCTCTGGGTCTCTACTGAAAAAATGTCTCAGACCTGAGCGCCCCCTAATGGCTAGTGGATATAGGTGCACACAACTCTGGGGGTAGGGAATACATGAAGACCACCAGTTCACCTCTTAGATCACAAAACAAAGAGATCATGGAACTAGAATAATGTTCTCTGCCCGTCAGTCCAGATGAGAAATTACCCACCAACGCTGACCCCAAAGTGGCCATGCCACTATCTAGGGTCACTGTGAACCGGGAACATGGCGGACTGCTGGGACCTGTTTCCACTTTCTAAATTTCTGAACTCGACTGATTAAGCCAGACAACTGAGAGTTAAAGTCAGACAGCATTCAGGTCAAGTGTAGAATTCCTGCTCTGAATGTGGCAGGGGCAACTGGCTCATAACAGGGCCACGCACTTCTCCTGGGGTTGAGCAGATTCCCTCATGGCCTGGGGGAAGCACTCACAGAGCACTTCACAGGGGCCCCCATTTCTAGCCTTACACTCCTACACAAGGGGCTCTGCTTGTCTCTTTTACAAAAACAACAGCAGAGTAACCCCCTCCTCTAAAACTCACTTTTCCCAGGAGGTGGGCAGGCAGGCGGAGAGGTATTTAAATAAAGCTCAAGAAAAGCACCTAAATTGAATTGGGGGTGGGGAGGACAGCAAGGAGGTGAACCCTGAACTAAATCTTGAAAGGCAAGTAGCAGGAGCCAGGTAGTAAAGAAGAGGGTATCCCCGGAAGAAAGAGCAAATGCAGAGGTGTAATAACTAGCTACCACCAAACGAATCCTTCCTGTGTGCCACTCATTGCAATAAGTGCTTTATAGATATCATCACTTAAATTCACTGAGTTTTTCACTTCTTGTCTGCTTCCCTCATTACAATGTCAGTCCCAAAAGAGCAAGTCCACCTCTGTATCTCCAGTGCTTAGATCAGTGCCTGGTATACAGAACGGAGTCAATTAATATTTCTCAACAAATCTTTCTCTTCCCAAAGTCACGAAGTATTTAGATATAAGTTTAAAACTGTGACTCCAAAATAAAACTGTCTATACATTATCATGTAGGAATCAAAGAGAGGGTAAAAAACATAAGTACTGGTACACATACATACACATACTCAAAAGAATTTGAAATGCATTTCCCGGTAACTATAAAATTGGAACCATTTTCAATGAAACAAACATTTATTTTCAAAGTTACTTCCCCAGAAAGCATATCTGCTGAGATAACAGAAGATGGCTAAATATCTTTTGGATTCCCAAAGGTTAAAAAAAAAAAATCACATTTAATTAAAAATGCCAAAAATGATTTTACTTATATAGAATGTTTAGTGTTTTAAAATTCAAATTATGCCCACCTCTATTTTATTTTCATTCAAAACAAGTCTAGGGAAGAACACCAGACTGAGAACTTGAACAGCCAGCCCCAGGGACCAGCCATACAGAGTAAAAAAGTTTTAATGAGAGCTTGTACAGATAGAATATTTGGAATTGTTTAAAAACCAAACTTCAGAAACAAACTTACAGCTGTGGAAAACCTAACATTTAAAACCTGAGAGAACACCAATTTTGGATAACTGAGTGAAGGAAGTTACCTCTCCTAGGTAATTCTTAACGTTCTTGGAGAGCAGCTATGATTTCACAGGACAGAACCCCTTGACCACAGATCACTGGTCCATGGACAGATGACTGTGACAAGCCTGAAGCCAACAGCTCTTCAGGTAGGCGTACTTGGTTGCCAAGTCAGAGTCATCTCTGTACCTGCAAGATACAAAGCTCAGGAGCTCATGGCAGCCAAGTTTAAAGGGAGTGTCATGAACTGAAATGCACCGAACCCCACCCCCCGCACCTCAATTCACAGGTTGAAGCCCTCTCCCCAGCCCCAGCGTGGCTGTACTTGGAGGTGGGGCCTTTAAGGAGGTAACTATGGTTAAATGAGGTCATAATGGTGGGTCCCTAACCTCATGGGACTGGTGTCCTTACACGAGGAGGACACCAGGGATGCACAGAAGAAAGGCCATGTGAGGACACAGTGAGGTGGCCAGCTGCAAGCCAAGGACAGGCTTCACTGCAAACTGACATGCTGGCACCTTGATCTTGAGTGCTGTGAGAAATAAATGACTACTGTTATTAGCAGCCTGAGCAGGCTGAGACAGTGAGGAAGAATGAGGCCAAGAAGCAGAATGAACGTTTGAGAGTTCTGACTGCATTTAGTTATTTCTAAAGCCTGACAATATTCTTGTGTTGGTTTCAAACTTTAGGATCCTTACAATAATCTCCTGTGAGTTTAAGCAAATTCAAATTAGGTATCTTTCATTTGCAACTAAATAACACAATGGGTTTCTGGGTAGCTGGAAGTTTACCCCTGAATGTAAAAAACCTTAAAGCCATTTTAGAAGGGAACCTGAGATGTATTTTGTCTGTCTTTTATTATAAAATATTTTTTAAAAAACCATTATCTCAGGTATTCTGAGTACTACAAAGATATTTTATGATATGGACAGAGTTATTAAAAAATCTTGAGGTCCATCTCTCTTGGCTGCTGACCTCACCATTTCTGGTCTATTACCTTCCTGTAATGAAGCTATTTCTGCTAGTCACAAAACTCTGACACCACCAATGACTGATCTCACTGCACCTCTCAGGATGATTCCCCATTGAGAACTGAGTAGTTCTTCCAATGCTAACATTCCACGTCTCCCAGGATAACCAACCTGGGCCTCCCAGAAGTCTGTACCATGCCCTCTTGTGTTTCTCTGTCTTAAGCGGATTTTACTTTTCTAGTCTTGCTTTTGTCTATTATCTGTACCCTTCTGTCTGGCTGCCAGTTTACATGAATGTAGAGACTAAGAGCATACAAGGGGCCTGGGCAGCTCTCTCAGGCCAGTACAAGGACTCACCTGGACAGAGTTAGGTTCCCAAAGGCCTTTTTAGCTTATTAGTCCCCCAAAAGGAATCAAAGGATCAAAGGGCAAAGTCTGACAGCTAACATCTGATTTGTTAACATCTTCCTTCAGTGGATTCTGAGAGGCCTAAAAGATGGACAAAAAAGCTATGAATATCATAGTATTCTCCAAAATATAGACCTTTCATCTTATTTAAAAAATACATATGCGAGCTTCTTGGTGGTTAACACAGAACCTATTTACATATCGCTGATCTTTTGGTCACCAGTAAGCTATCATTGCCACAGTAATCTAACTGAATGAAATACCAAGGTTGCAGACCATCCTATTTGATCCACTTTTTTCCCAAAACATGTTACACCTATGAGTGACCTTGTTTTTTCTAGTCGACAGATGAAAGGTAAATGAAGGTGAACTACTACAGCTGACATTCAGATATTCTCTGCCTTGTGTGTGATATACAGTACAATTATCCCTGGCTCCCCCAACAATTTAAAACTTAGAAATATGACGAAACTTGTCAACCATTGTCCCCAGTACAGAATAGAGTAAGAGCATACAGGTTAGTGATGAACCTGGTGAAGAGGGTTGGAAAAATTAAGGGTTAACTTAGGGATAACAGAATTAGAGTTTTGAAACTCTTTTATTATTCAAATTCTATCTTTTCAAATTCTAACGACTCAGCTGAATTTTAGTTATTTCAGCAATAGTGAGTACAGTCCCTCCTTTGAAGTGTAAGCCTTGGAAAACAACTGAAAACAGTGGTTCTTGTGACTCGTTTCTGCCTTGCCCGCCTCAGCGGCTCTGTCACCCCTGCTGTACACGCTTGGGTGACATCGTGACCACTGCCCCATGCTAGACTGTGCTGTCCCAACACTTTCCATCTTAACCAGCTTTAAGCCCATTCTAAGAACGTTTATTCCACTGGACTCCACGGGCTACTTTTTGTACTGATCCAAAGGTAAGCTAGCTAACTCAGGCACCCTGGACAACAATACAAAACGTAGAATGCTAAAAGTGAGAGCAACACTGCTGGTGATGTGCTGAAGAAATCGCCTCTTAGACTATATAAAAAACGAAGATGACCTTGGAAGATATGAGTTACCCATTTAATAGGTTTCCTAAACCCAAACCAAATAAAACGCAACCACACCAGATCTAAATTACAACACTTTATTGCAGCATCGGCAAAGGTCAGATTTCTGAAGCTGGTGAAGATCGGGCAGCATTTCCATGTGAAATGTTACAACTTTACAGGTTTTGTTTCTTATTTAATTCTACATGCAGAAACTGAAACATGGTAAAAGAAAAAATGCAAAATAGCTAGAAAAAAGATGTAATCAAGTTGTAGCATACAGATGTGCTCTTTAACTAAATTTACTATGCCTACTGGAAAGCAAACGAAAGACAACTATCCTAATAAATTAACAGATTGCCAGAAACAGACTAAGAACCCTCATTTCTATTTGGGGGGAGGGGTAAGAACAAAACAAAACAAAAAAACAAAAGCAAAATAAAAGCTCTACTGTTTCCATACTTTGTTTAGAGACAGAGGCTGTAAACCCATGAAGGTCAACAAAATCTTCTGATCCACTTCTTGTTGTCCTTCGTCCATTTTCTGTGCATGCTGACTGGCATGTTGTTCTCAATGATACTTACAATGGGCTCAGTATCTCTCTTCTCAGGCTGGTGTCAGACTTCCCTAAGCCATCTGAATCCATGCTCTTTGCATACTAACAGTCTTCACATTTTTCTTTTACCCCAATAGGCAATTTTATATCACTGACTCTGATGGATAAAACTGATTTTTCTCCCTCATCCCTTGTTCCTCTTGAAACAAATTCCTACACAAAAGCCTTCCTGGTGGATTATCTGGTATTTGGATATCTTTCATCATTTTGTTGTCCTGCATGTAAGTTTTTACTAGAAGATTTTACTGCTTGCTCTATACTTTTCTACTGTAGTCCTGGAGCCCCCAAATGTATCTTCTTCCAACATGGGATGTTCAATTCAGAGACACTGTAACTCAAATCAAGTTTAAAACTCAAGTTCATTTCCCCCATACCATTACCATTACAACCATTTCTTCTCCGGCTCAGTCATCTCATTGACACATTGACGCTC